>JAPMOQ010063993.1:2110989-2185312 GCA_026543055.1 Argiope trifasciata | reverse complement strand
CTCTTCAGAATTTTTTAAAGAAAAGTATATAAACAAGGAACGTTAAACATTGAACTATAAAAAGGCAATTTCGGCATGTTGATCGGATTGATCCTTTTTTAGAATTCTGTCATCCTTCGAACGACTTGGATCAATTTGAAAGCAACTTGGTCTTGATTAGAGCTTGCAATATCGGACCAAAAGTTCAATACCGGTATTCGGTATTTATAAGATCTTAATATCGGGATACCATTTTTAATACAGGAAGAAGAAATTTTAGAAAACGTTCTCTGTTTTATTTAGCAGTTTTATTAGAGAGTATAAAGTCACAAAAATAGTCTGTAACTTGTAAATTATAACAGAATATGAAGAATCACAAAAAAGTAAAGGAACATCTTATTTATTTAAACAGAAAATTGCTAATTAAATAATGGCACAACAGAGTGTTGCTCAGTTCGACGTGGCCAATGTTCTAAAAAAGAAAATCAATTGCTCACATTGGTGTCTACTCATCTAACTTTCATGACAGAGTGTGAAAGCTTCTAGAAAGATGTCGCATCTTCGGTTTTAATATAGATGTAGAGATTTAATTAGAGGCCATTACTATTCCATATTTAGTTTCATTTTGTTGTAATAGATGGCACCATGGATACCACTGAATAATGCTGATCCAAAGTCTAAGAAGCGTGACGTCAAGTTTGAAAAAAAAAGTGAACTACGCATTCGTTCGGCAGACGGAGACAGAGCGGGTTATTTTGCTCCGAATATTTATCTAATAGGCTACAGTGGCACATGGTTTTGCTATGAAACACATGATTAGGCTTCATCCTTGGTGACATCTAAAGGTGATAATTTTTTCTCTATTGTAAATGGCCTGACCTGTCATAATTGTTAATTCTTTTCTGTATTCTTTGCAGTAGATAAATTTCTTTCTTATTCAAAAGCTTCTTTTCCTTCAATCAGTGACCCTAGACACTGATCTAAATGAGGTTGAATGGGCATTCTGTCCCATCCAATTCTTACATAGATATCGCTAAAATTCCTGTAGTTTCAAGAACCTTCGTTTTAGTCGCCAAATTTGACACTAAATAATCACCAATACCGAATGTCAATTACCTGACATAAATTTAATAATGATTAAAATATTTTTAAAACTTACTTCCTTGCCATAAGAATAATTGCACAGGGATGCAATGATACATATTAGTAACATTATTCAAATGATTTATCCGAAAATTTTTAGCATTCACGCATTATATTTTCACGAAGATTCAAATAAAAATATCGTCATATTTTAACTAACAAACAAGTTTATTGAAGGAAAGGAGCAACTTGCAGGTCGAGAAGTTGCCCACGACTAGTGGGTATCAGCTTTTATACAAGAATAGATCATTCTAGAAACAACTAATTGGCATAATAAAGAAAGGTCTAGAATGTTAGAGAACACAGGGAAACAATAACTAAAGAAACAAACTAAAAATTCGTACGTTGGATATAAGAGTCATGGCGAGCATCGAACCCGCAAACTTAGGGTTTGGATCACATGCGTTGACCACTCATCCACTGCGCTCGTAGTACGCTTTCTTTATGCGGCAATATTAATGGATTTGAAAGACTATAAGTAACTATTCAAAGTATTATTAACATGAATCTCGTTCATTTAGATGGGGAAAGTCAGCACTGTGCACGCAGATGCCAAATCTATCTCATTCAAAGCATTGTAAGGTTTCATCAGATTACAAAGAAATGAATAGAGCGCTCGAAATACGATAAAGATCTTAAAAAAGAGATATTTCCCCTCCCCCTGAAAAAATTTTAAGGTTTCACGCTTCAGGAAATAGAAAAAAAAGGAGGGGGGGGGGGTTAGAGATAAGATAATGAGTTACGTTTCCAGAAATACTCCAAAATTGCTGAGTTTGAAGGATTATGAATACGTACTTTAACGTGATTTTTTTAGCTTTAGATTCGACAAAAAAAAAAAAAAACTCTTAAGTGTTTATATTAACCTAAAATTTTATTTAAATTACAGCTCAGAAGTTTTTGGGTATTAATGATTAATTTTTAAAAAAAATTCTTATTAGGATTAAGAATTTTAAAAATTAGTTTTATGATTGTTGATGCAAAGATGCGTGCAATTAATGTTTTCTTCAACATTAAAATTCATCTGTAAAGAAGTTTTATAAAATCAATTTTGGGGAATACACTTTTTGTAACTTTCGAAAAAGTAAAAATGTTTCGTTTCAATCCTCCTCCACTTTTTAGTCTGTAACTGATAATTGTTATGCGAATATCATCGACTCATAAAATCTGTTTTCCACAATGAACTGCAGGTGACGCCACCTGTAAAGAATCAAAAATTAAATTAACATATTTTATTATTTTTAAAATGTTAAAAGCATACATCGTCATTGAGAACACATGATAATTTTTAAACTTAACGCATTATAAAAACTCATCTTCACAAATATGAAATTAAGAACATTTTTAATAACAGATAATTCTCTTCGAAAATCGAAAATAAACCAATAGAAATGAACCAATGAAAAAATATAGTTGATACAAGAAAAACTTTGAAAGCACAGCCGAAGATTAAGAGTTATGTAGAGTAACAAAGAACATTTCTAAAATAAAATGGGATATTTTCAATTTGAAATGGATGCCTAAAATTGGCTGCATATGCGGGCATGCTTGCTTATTGCTAAAAGGATCTTTTTATATGGAATTTTAAAATGCTCTACAATTTCTATGCACTCTGCTCTTTTGTGTTTTGGATAGAAATATTTTTATCTTCAAAATATTCAATTTCGGCAATTTGAGGAATCCCTGAGTTTCAGAATACTCCCGAATCTGGAAAGAGGGGGGGGGGATCAGCCGCTTTTGAGATTATAACTATTCGTTTATATGTGACCGCGATAGGAGCATATTTAAGGATGAAATAATATTCTGCGTGCGTGCGCGTGTGCAATTCTCTCTTCGTTTTATGATGAAGTTAAGCATCAAATGCAATAAAAAGGGGAAGTAAAAAAAGAGAAAAAAAAATTCTTTTTGTATCTTGTATCAAATTTTGAACAAAATGCGATGAAGAATTGGTCATTTGTATCGTACACAAGTAATAGCAATGGGTTAGAAACAAAAAGAAATTTGGGATGAGATTCCGTTACTAAATTTATTGTTCGGCGTCGAATTTCAGTTGAAGGTGCTGTAGATTCGTACTCTGTTTTCATTATTGTATTATGAAACACAAAAAGCTCGTGTATGGGATTCTGCGTGCTTATGGCATTCTCGATTTTGCTGTATCAATAGATATTATGTATGGAAATCTGCTTTAGCATCGACATCTCTGTTCAAGTTATTTGAACGTAATTAACAGGTCTGCCATCTCAGTGGCATAGAGAAGGCAGTAAGTAGCGCCCGAAGTATAGTATTATTTTTCCGCCCCCACCTGCTGTCATAAAAATTCTAAATGGAGTTTACTCTATTAGTGCAAAGTACCTAACAAACTTATTCAATATTCAGAAAGCACCATCAAGAATCGCAATAAAAGTATTGTTACGAACCTGTAGTGTCTTTACAAGAAAAACTGATTTACAGTCATTTGTATCCCATAGCTTGGCGATAAACTTGGTGATCAGTTGGAGACTAGATGTCATATTTGGAGACAAGATGGATAGCACACGGAAAATCAAGAATTTTCTTTATCCGCCCATTAGGCACCAAGATACGCCCAGGTAAGTATTGATTGATTCAAAAGCTTCGGGCCCGGCCTCCAGGGAACTTTAAAAGGCAAGCTCTTCCATCCAACTCCTGCGACTGTATGAAGAAAATCATGGCACTATATTGATCGTTAGGCTTCCTTAATAACATCATTACGGGGGATGAGCCCCTGCCAGCTCTAGGTGCCCCGTTAATTCAACTTATATTGGCTGAGTGTAATCTTGGCGAGTGGTCTTGAACTGTGAGTAGCCCGGAACTGAGGAGTCGAGATGAATTGATTGGTGGTGAGTAGAAGTCGGAATACACGATAAATAGCGAGTCCTCCAGAGGATAGCGAAGCAGCGGCGAAGTCAAGCTGATGCTGAACTGAGCTGGGTGCCTTGTTGTCTATTGAGGAAGCAGCGTCGAGTACTGTAGCCAGTCTTGTGGTTGTTGTACAGCTAAGAGAAGGGCAGTGAGAAGGAAATTCCTTTTATAGTTCACGCCTCACGGGAGCTATAAAAGGCCGGCAGTCTTAAGCTGGAGCAATAGTCAACAGAGTCGCCGGTAATAGTAAGGGTCCTGGTGAATAGTCCTGAATTGAGAGGTCTTGAATGGGTGGGGATAAATAGTAGTAGAAGTCATCGGGAAGATGCTGAAACAACTACTGTGGACTGCTGAATGACTATGGGCCGTATGCCGTCGTCATGGTGTCTTATGTTGTAACCCGTTGTGTAGTGCCGTTGTGAACGGAGTAGCCATGAATTGAATTAGTGAGTCGGCAGCTAAAGCGAAAAGAGACAGTGGAAAGTATTTCAACTCAAGGTCAAGAAGGTTTTTTGGATCAACTCTCATCTGATGTTGTAATGTATTAATTTCGAGAACTATATTTTAAACACCTGATAGCTGATATGAATATTAAAGTATCTCCAATATATTTTTCAATTTAAAACAATTTTCACTTTTGAGCACAGAGATTGAAAAAACAGAAATTGCGTAAATGTATGAAACAGAATATATGAAAATTCTGAAGCTTCCGTTATTCGAAAGAGGAAATATTTACTCAAATCGAACGGAAAAGAATGGCACAAAAGCTCCATTTTAATCTGCACGAAAACTATCGGCTCTAGGCAGTCATAAGACATCAGAAAGGAATATATTTATTCGAAAGAAAAAAGTGCTGATATTTTTCTCTCAAAATAAAAATCTCCATCGATTTGACTCTTCCAGAGAGAAAATACTTTATTCTTTTTTCTCCAGAACGGAAATAATAAATTCACGTTTCTTCTTTTCTATATTGCTGACATCTGTATAGAAGGGTTTTTTTTTTTTTTTTCTGTTCTAAAGAGCTGCCTTTCAAGGTACGAAGGCGTCGTTTCGGATTTATGTTTTCGCGCAAATGCGAGGAAATAATATAGACGAAAAGTTATGAAGATGCAGTAAATATTCTTCTGCTTAACATCATGTTTTTTTTCTGGAAAAGTGCAATTTTAACTCAAAGAAATGGTTACTTATCATCGATCTTAATTATTAACCCGTTCATCACCGTTTACAAAATGTCTTGTAGAAAAAAAATCAAAACTGGACTCCAAGCGTTTTAGAATTCCATCGGTTTCGTTTATTCTCTTCACTTCACATCATAATTTACAAACCATTGCCAGATTTCAAAAGGTTTACTATTGATCATCACTTATTATACAAAATAATATTAACCCATATCTAGAGACATGAATTTTTTTTTCTCAAGTGGCCACAGACATTGAGTCAAAATGATCCCATCGTTATTTTACTTTTTTGTCTTTTGTAAATAGAATTCAATCATGTGCTTTATAAATAGAATCCAATCATGAAAATCATGTAGTCACTAAAATTAATAAAAGTATTAATTTTTAAATTTTTAAATTTTATAATATTAAATGTTGGAAATAGGTTATAAGAAAAAAAACTAAATAATCTTTTAATGAAAATTAATTTGTATATTACATAATTACATTAATATTAATAACTGTTAGAATTTAACAAACAAAAAGGAAGAATATAATATTTTAAAATATTAAGTTATGAATGCTTAGTGATTCTTCTTGCATTTTTCAAATTCAAAGCAGTTTTAGAGACCTGGTGTTAATGACTCAATAAATAATAACAAAAACTGAAAGAAATAATAACTCTGTTACATACACGTGTTCATACTTCAGCATTTTCCAGCAGATATGAATGAGCAACTTGAAGGTACTGGGGAGATTATTGTATTCAGGGACAAAATACCCCGTAATTGTCAAAGCTAATGGACAACACGGAGTCATTTTGATTCCCGTCTCTAGTTACGGGTTCATAAAATATGTTTATCGAAAAGAAAATTCGTTTGTTTTTACTTTTAATAATATTATAACAGAAATAAAATTTGTAGCAGTTATAAAATGCCTGAAGCTTCAAATTATACACATTTTTCTGTAGCATGTAGGGCATCTTAGATACTTAAAAATCAAAACAAGTCTCCAAGCATTCAGAATTCCATCGGTTGTGTTTATTCTCTTCACTTCACATCATAATTTACAAACCATTGCCAGATTTCAAAAGGTTTATCATTGATCATCAGTAATATTAATAAGATATGAATATCAAAGAGAAAATTCGTTTGCTTTTACTGTTAATAATATTTGAACAGAAATAAAAATTGTAGCAGTTATAAAATGTCTGAAAAGGAATCGACTGCCAAATGTCTGTTAACAGATTGTGGCATTTACCGAACATTCTCCCTTCACTTCTCCCCCTCCCCCCGTACTTCTCGAAATCACGCGGCGATTGCTAAAAAGTTCGAAACCATTTCAGACCAATTTCGAATAGCAATGTAAAATATACCTAAAAGGTTTGAGATATCGTTCATACCTTACTTCTGGAAAACATGTAGCTGAAATAATTAGTTTTCAAATAATGTTTCATTAAATGCAATAAAAAGCAGCAGATTAAAGAAAAGTTTCCGCGAGAAATATTTTTGATTTCAAAGTAATTAATGAAGCAAAACAACGATTATTTACATATACTACCTAACAAAACTGAGAAATAGCATGGAATATATCCAGAAATGAGCAAAACTGATGATTATGCAGTATTTAAACTCGGCCAGTTATAAGACGGCAACTTTATGTTTGCCACAATTTCATAAGATAGATTCAGCATTCCATGCCTTGGCTATAAGCTGCCGTTTTGGCATCCATGATTTTTTTTCCACCGCGTATGATATTAAAATGATGAATATTTACTCAAAGAAGCACGATAAAATTTAAAAAAAGCTTTGCATACCTTAAAACTGTAAGAAAAAAATGCCAAATAAAACGAAAAAAAAGAAAAGATTCTCACAATTTCGCATTACAAAGAACAAAACACATAGGGATTAATCTATTATTAATGATCGATTTCTTCTTCAAAAAAAAAAAAAAAAACCGAAAAAAGAAAAGAGAGAGAGAGAGAGAGAAAAAGAAATTTAAAAACGCATGCGCAGAAAGGAAAAAAATATTCTATACTTGGCTATAAGCTGTCGTTTTGGCCTGCCTGAATTTTTCCTTTTCACTGCGTATCCTATTAAAATGATGGATATTTACGCAAAGAAACAAGAAAAAAAAACTTTGAATATCTTAAAACTGTAAGAAAAAAAACGACAAATAAAAAGGGGAAAAAAAGGTTCACACAACCTTTTATTACAAATAACAAAAAAACAGAAATTGATCTATTATAAATGAAAAAAAAACAAAAAAAAAAACTGCCAAATTTTACAAACGCATGCGCAGAAAGAAAAAAACACAATACTACGGCTTGTTGTTGTCCCGTTAGAACAAGCGCCATGAACCGAATAGCATTTATTTTTCAGCCTTTTTACTGGGGTTATATCTGACCGAGTGTCAACTCACCTTTACATGAAAGCAATGATTGAGCGTTTTACTTAAGAGTTTAACAGCAAGTAACGAATTTCAAAATTCCTATTATTCCTAAAGAAATGAAACATGCAGATAAAATCGAGTCATTCATCAGAAAAATAAACCATTTCGGAAACGAAAAAGACAAACAACTTGTAGAAGATTACTGTTAAAGTGGCGTTTCCAATCATATTCATAAAATAAAAATGAATCATTCTTCAATCGCGGTGTTGAAGGAAGAGTCAGAGGTATCCTTGAAACCGATTATTTGTGTTTTCTGAATTTAGTAATCAACGAATCAATCGATCCATCGACCTTCTGTTTGAGGAAATGATTGAATCATTGCTCTTTCATTCGGGTCCATTTCGGCAACAAAACTTGATTTTCGTAAGTGTTGAAAAAGGATTTATAAAACAATTAAGGATGAAAAATGTACACAATGCTGTCAATTTATTGTTCCACAATAAATACAAACGAAGGTTTTCTGGAAATACCGAAATTTAGCAATTTATGAAATGTGAAATCGTTTGCGTTTCCTTAAACACGTGATTCCCCAAATCTTTAAACTTCTTTCCCAAATCATTTAATTACGTTAACATCCTGTTTACAAGCAACGTGTGAGCTATTTATGACTGACATCGTTTTATTAAATATTCTAATCTGTAAATGAATATGGCATTTTAAGTGGCCCTCCATTTGCAACGTTCCACATCACACCATAGAGACAAGATTTATGAAATTAGAATTATTGCACTACTCCCACATAAATAGTGCGGTGTGGTATGGAAATTTAAAGAGCTGGGTGCCGTCCTCGTCATCTGACTGCCGTTCAGAATTATGAGATCCATCAAAAAATAGTTCTAGTGTTACTTTGAAAAACGAGGTATTGATATCGGGTCTGTCTAATGCCACTTGGTCATACCAAGTGGCTCATTCGAATGAAGGCAGAAGTGTGGGCGCCTTTCGTTGTGAACGAGCACTATTAAGGTGACAGTACTACTTTTCACGAACACACACGACACACCCTTTTTAGGGGGCGGTCGAACTCCTTCATACAACATTCAATTTTTTACGGGAACTTGCTGGACTTTGCAGTCACGATTTATTAGCCAACACGGTGGTCATTGGCCGAAACGAGGACAGAACTCTGTTCGGTTACGAGACGGACACTCTGCCAACCAGGCTACCACGGCTCCAGACATTTTTAAAACTTATATAAACGAAACTCACATAGATAGCGGAATTTTAATAATATTGATTTCTGAATCTATAAAACTTCCAATAAAATATTAACCAAATAATTTAACCCATTTTATTATTTAACCCAAACAAAAAAAAACTTAATAATTAAACCCATTTTAGCCCCAGTCTAATTCAATTGCTATTTCCGAAATGAAGCACAAATTAAAAAGTTAAAAAAGTAAAAAAGAATAATTCAAAATAAAGTACTTTTAATTCACTGATGAAATATTTTTCAAATATGTTTTATAAATTCATCTGTCAATATATTTTCTAGTCCTTTAATCCTAAATATTTAGTAATAATAATTCACTCTATTCTTTAATATTAATTTCTTGGAAAGTTACATTTGTTTTTCTTATTGTAACTAAATGCGGAAAAATATGATGCGGTCTTAAAAGAAAATGAACTCTTTTTTAATAAAAACCATAAGGGGGACCGCAAATTTGTCTTGCATATACTCTAATAGAAATGTCAATCACACAACTATAATCGTGCATAAAATTGCGAACCTTAGGCAAAGCTATGAACACTCTAATGCTCAGATTTTTATTTTCAATGTTCCATACATGAGAACTTTGTGTTTCTTAGTATACTAAAAAAACTAAATATATATTTTAGATGCACTTTTTTCGATCAATCAGTATTAAAATATGACATAAAAACAGCAGAAGTACAGACCAACAAATAATGTACCTTGACTTATTCATTTCTAATATAGAAATAGTATAATATAGTCTAGATAGCTAAACCTCTGAATCAAATTTTATCTATCATTTTTTAAGTTTTATAGTTATCATTTCACAAGTATTCGGATAGACAGACAGACAAATCTTCTGTGAATGGATTTCGTTCACAGAAAGAAATTTGCCAAATGCCAAATTTCCTACCTGAAACTGTTTTTGTACAGAAAGAAAGACACACAGACAGAATGCCAAAAATGTGTTTTTCAAATTCAAAAGGTCTCAAACATTGGGCTCGTTAAAATCTACAGTTAAAATTGGTTTAATTTTGTTTACGAAAACAGCTTTAACTTTTGCAATAGGAAAAAAAAAATCAATAATAAAATTTCTATTTATCATCTGTAAATATCTTTTAATACAAAAATAAATTCAATGAAGTATTTTCTTGTCAGAATTAATTATCCATTCCTTTAGTTTTACCCTCTGTTATACATATTTCTGCCCTCAAATGTACAACTGTCTCAGTTCATGATTAATCGATTTCACATAACACACAGATACATAACTTAAATTAATTTAAATAACTATCCTTATCAAATCATTAAATATTCTCACCAACTTAATCGATTTATTATGCAATGCATTGTGTACAACGTCGTCTGCCTGTGTATTAACACGAAAATAATTTCTACACCATAACGCAATGCATTTTATTAAAGAGATGGAAGAAAAAAATAAATCTTCTGCATTCCGGAATAAACACAATTTAAAAATTCTTCTAACTGAAACCGCAACTCCGAAAACCTACCAATTGCATACGATATTCTCGTGAATAAATGAACGGTTGCTGTAGCAACGTCGGAAAGCTCGTCGTCGCCATGGTTACCGTGCTCCCCGATCACTGCTCACGAAAGAGGAGTAATGTTTACAATGGAATAAAATTACGTTTTAAGATGCTATTTGCTGGAATATAATGAAGCCTTTTAAAATTCAGCGATCGCCCCCGGTGGAGGGGGGAGGGCAGGCAGAAGGGAAGGGGAGGAATGAAAATAGAAATTTCGTTTTGATAAAGAATAATTTAATTGCGTTTCGAATACCGTCGCGGAATTTTTCTTTCGGGATATGAAAAACATTTTCTGTGCCGGCGATTATGGAGTTAACTTAACTTAGTGTCGTCAAACACGATTATTACTGGTTAACGCGCCATGTACAAAGTCGTTTGAAGGTTGCTGAGAGCGGAATAATAATCGTTCGCGATATTTTCCTTATAACGAGTCGCAAATTTAGGTGATTAAAAAATCAGGGAATGTTCGTATTTTTTAATTTTATGAAAAGAATTGATTCTTTTTTTTTTTCAAAGACAAACATATTTTTTTTATAGAATCATTTATCAAATCCCCGTGCACCACAAAGTATCACATAGGATTTAAAGAAATAAGTATTCAACACATAACAAAAAGAAAATAAGAAAACTTAACAATTATGAAGGATTAATATAAAAATAAAATAAACTACAAGAATAAGAAAATTTAACAGGTGTCAATAATAAAAGATAAGCATTGAGAAAAAAAATGAAGAAATTCGACATAGAAAACAATAGTTAAGACCGTCAATTTAACCTTTAACATGGACGTACTAATGATTTATCTGCCTGTAACTAGAAACATATGAAGTTAACAATGTAAGAAAATCCAAGCACTGCATCTTAGTGCGAAATTTAACCATTCTTTGCATGATGGTGAAAATTTCCATCGTAACATTTTGTGAAGAAAAGATTGTACTCAAAACAGGTGTACTGTAAATGGGTTGTTGCTGGCAACTTTTTTCACGACTATTGCATAATAAGGAATGTAGCTGTCAAATCAAATGTCACAATCATTACAGCGGGTTTGAACTTCCATGGCATTGAACTTCCATTGCCATTCCGGTGTATTTTGTGTTCGGAAGAAACATGCGATTTCATGAACAATAATTTTTGTCATAAATTTGATATTTCTTTGCTAATAAAAGCGACAATGAGTGGAGAAACTTAGAAGAGAGGGACATTGAAAATTTTGTATTGAGCTTAACATGTAAGTTTACGCGATGATCGAATATTTCCATCATACTGCTTTTTTTCATTATTTTATATACATTTATGCTATGATTTTTTAAAACATTTTCCTCTTTAATCTACAGCATGAATTATATTACCCAGATTTATCTCCCCTCCCCCCAAAAAGAAAAAAATCATGCAAAGAATCGTTAGATTGTTCAACTAATTGTATATAAAAATAACAAATAGTTAGAAATTAATTCATATTTTCAGCAATTCGCATTCTCTTTAGCAATTCAGTAAGGATATATTTAAAGCTTTTAAATAATTTCATAAAGCTCTTTCTATGATGGCAAAAAGCATAGAAACATCACGTAGTCGTTGACCGTATTGGATGCCGTCCTTGATCACATGTATTATCAGATTGTCCAGACAGTATTGACAGATCCTTGGATCTCAACGATTCCCAAGACGCCATGCAACCACTGAAAAGAATCTTTCTATATATTCGCCGTCCCTTTTCTTGTTTCTCCATTGTATTTGTGTTCTGAACCAAATTAGGAAAATGAAATTTGTTTATTGGCATGGTCACTTATTTAGCCTTCTGCTTTAACTGCAGTCTGTTTTTTTTTCTGGTCTAGACTGACAAAAACATCTATATTGTTCCGAACCTGTGATTTTCCTTCCCAGAGCTAATTGTGTCTTTATAAGAAAGACTGATTTACAGTCACCTGTATTGGGTGGTATCGGATGTCGCGTCAGTAATCCCGGAGCTTGGCGACAAAAATTACTGCCATTTGGTGATGAAATTGTCCACTTTGGCGGCAAAACGGATAATTCTCGAAATTTCGAGTACTTTGTAGATCCGTCCCTGAGATATGTCCAGTCATGTATATACGCCCAGATTGGTCCAGAAGTTTCTAGCCCCACCTCCCGGGAACAATAAAATACCGGCACTGTCAAACTAGGTCAAGCCCTAGCGAATGGTCTTGAATTGTGAGAAGTTCTAAATTGAGGAGTCGAGATGAATTGAATGGTGGTGAGTAGTAGTCGGAGTCTTCTACAGGATAGTGAAGTAGAGGTGGGGTCAAGCTAATACTGAACTGACCTGTGTGCCTTGTTGTCCATTGAGGAGAAAGTACTGTAGCATTACTGTAACCAGTCTTGTGGAAGTTATACACACAGTAGACAAAAAACCGACACCTTCTTGAACACCACCGTCTGATAGGAATCTTGTTTCGGATAAGCGTTTCATCAAACTTGGAAAAAGAAAATAGTCACTGGGAGCCAAGTCGGAGCTGTATGGGAGAGTGGCTCTAGACCTCCCCCTGAGCAATCATCTTCCTGTCTACTTCAAAGGAACAACAACATTGCGTCATCTGCTATCTATTCATTGATTTGCCCACGCATATTTCACCGATTTTTTTTGCGAATGGCCGATGAGGACACATTCTTGATCCATAGAAATCGTATCACGACTCGCACCTCTGTGCGAGACCACTTCTCTAGACGTCTTGTCATTACTATCGCTGTTTCCGGCCTAAGACTACTAGCACCATCTGTTTCCACTCTGGGTAACAATACTTCCATCCATAATTTCTACTTTCCAAATATTGCTGCTGGTAAACCGTTTTTTAGACCACCCTTCGCAATAAATATTTCCATTAAGATGCAAAATGTTTAAGAAGATACCGTCCATTGTTAATCTAAACTAAATCAGAATTTTTGCATATTTCCAAAGAATTGGAAAAATGTGGGAAAATTTATAATTTAATTATATTAACGTTCCGTTGAAAGGCAACACTGGTGCTATTTTGGAACAGACCTCGTCATTTTGAACCACGAGCAGATGACGAGAACCTGAGCTGGTACCCCTCTCTAAACTCCCACACCACACCAGCGGGAGGATGTTTGCCCAGACAGATTTAACGTGCAAGAGATCCGCTTACACGGTGGTTCCTCGATGGAATCGGGCCTCGAACCTGCAACCCTCCTGTTCCGAAGCCTAGACCTTACCACCAGGCCACGCGGCCTCTGTATTCCCTGAATGTATAGCAATGATGGTTTAGAGTAGGGAGAAAAAGGCAAACCACTGAAGGTCATGGTAACCCTTCTGCGTGAATAATACCCTCCACACTTTCCTCATTTTTCCTTTCCGTAGTTATTGTACCCATTTGCATTTAGACAAACAGACAGAGAGACAAAGAAATTTGCTATAGATGGATTTCATTTACTCATTCATAGAAATATACAAATTTAGTTTAAAGAGTTCTTGCCAAATTTAATTTATCTAACTCAGCGTTCACAAAAAATACAAACAGAATCTAAAAAATTGTGCTTTTCGGAAACAGAAGGATTCGTGAAAATTTCGAATTCGAACTTTTTGACGATTACAGAATTTTTTTTCTTTAGTTTAGTTCAGTTTAGTTATATTAACATTATTTAGTTATATTGACAGACCTAGCAATTCTGAACGACAGTCAGATGATGAGAACGACACTTGAGCTGGCATCCTGAATCTCTCAGAGACGGAAGATAAGAGATCTTATCACCATGCCATCGTGATCTCGAAAAAAAAAGCTAAAATACGTCGACAAAAACTTCCAAGCCGTTCGCTGAAGGTTTAAGAAAACAATTTCGATAACATTTTGAGCAAGAAAAACAAACATAATAGAACACGGAACAAATAGAACAGAACACGGAAATAAGCGATGCAAACAGAAATAATTTTGCATTATCTATTTTAGTAGAACACATTTATTGTGTTTACCGTTTGACGTAAGCGTTTTATATTATTGTAAATACAATTCTGGTAAGTAAAATACAATGAATGTTATTTATAGTTTCTTAGGTAATTCCATACTATGAAATGCAGCCGAATTAAAAGGATATATTACACAACATTTTAACTACTTGGCTGCTGGCCAATAAATAAGCGTAATTACAAGCGCAGAGAAGTTTATCGGAATATTTATTTGAGGCCAGCTATTTATTGGGATATTTATTTGAGGTAGCTATTTATTGGAACAATTATTTGAGATAAGCTATTTATTCGCATATTTATTGGAGGTGGGTTCTAAGAGCAAGATTAATATATTCTGTGATATTAATAAGCGATAGCTTTTGCGATCAGCTGGTTCGTTCGAAATATTAGTTTTACTGGCTTCTGTAGCATTGACATGGAATGCTTTTATTTAAGTTTCATTAATATTTTGCTTAAAGAAAATGAATAGCATTAATTTAATGGAATTATATTTCTACAAATTATAGCGCTGCAAGTTAATCTATACTAATATTATAAATGTGAAAGTTTGGATGGGTGGGTGTTTGTAACTCAATCACGCCAGAACGGCTGAACGGAATGGGATGAAATTCAGCACAGAGATAGATTAGAGTCAGGAAGAGAACATAGGTCACTTTTCTGTCCGGTTCATTGAATGGTTAATTCTTTTTATTAATTAAAAACTAACTTTCGCGCCAAAAAGCTGAGGCCTAGTCCTGCCAAAGAAGAGTAAGGCTCCAGTTTTTTCTCTCTCTTTTTTCAACAGTAATCCGGTTAGGGTTAGCAGAATTTTGACTGATTATTTCAAACGATTCTATTTATTTTCTTTGTGTTTGATGTATTTAAAATCAAGCGTTGTTAACGAATCGATCTTTCGGATTCATTCTGAAGTACTTTTAAATGGAAAGAAAACGGAATAAGATAAATAAAAAAATTCGAATCTACATTTCGTTACACTAAATGGCGTAGGAAGTCAGACATGTACGTAACGCCGACTGGCATTCACGTGTGATGATTGTTGGCAACTGCGTTTTCATTTAAATGAAAAGTTTAAAAATGATGTGTCTAATACTGTTGCAGCCATCTCGATCCATAAATAAAACGCATTTGACCGCACTTGGTTTGCTTTTTTGTTTTATTTTGAGTATACAATGTAAATAAATTGTATTTACGTCAGTTGTGTTTTTCTTATTAATTTGTATTTATGTTATATATTTTTCGTATATGCTTATACTTTTAAATGTATCATTTTTAGGTTTTTTTTTATTTATCATTATTCAATACTTTGTCGTACATATACATCAAAATTTTCATCTGATCAGAGTCGCGGGTAATATCTAATAATTTTAAATACCACAAAATAATAACGAAAGAGAAAATTCTATTTGTTACTGTCGAAATAAGCCACGGTTTAAACTTTGAGCAATGTACAGTATTAAGGTAGGTTCATCCAAGGCTAACTATTGCGCGCATTGCAGGATCACGTCCCCTTTCGGAAAATCACGAGACCACAACGGGACAATGGCAGATATCATTATTTTATTAATACTTTAATAACTAAGTGAAAATAATGAAACACATAGGAGCACGATCAATTATTTATAAATCATCCAATCCATTAATGAACAGAGCATAGATATCGATATTATTAACAATTGCCCAATGGCAACAGTCAAATGTAAACAAAGCCCGATACGTTATTGCTTCGTTGAACATTTTTCGCGGCTGCGTTTATTCTAAAGATTCGCTAATTAATGAAGCTGCAAAATCTTATTGGAATTTTTCTGGAGATGATTTGCCATTTTTCCTGCACACTCCTTTAGTCCGAGGAAATATGATTAAAAAAAAGAAATCAAGAAAAATGCGTGAGCCAGGAAGTTTAATCGAGCGGTAAAATAGCTGAATCGTCGCGGGATGGGTAAAAGCTGTGACTTGAAACTCGGAAATGGGACTGTATCTTTCAAAATGATTATCTCGCGAAAAGGAATTCGGTATTATGATAAAACTCAAAGAACTTGCTTCTTCAATCATATTAATTTGATTTATAAAGTTTTTTTCTTTATTTTTAATTCAATTTTATACACAATTTGCAACAGTGTTTTTAATCGGATGATTAATTTCCAACTCATCAAAACGTTCCTTCACGGTCTTTTTCCGAATTCGAAATTAAGATTTTAAAAAATTGCTTTATTTCCCTATGAGCTTCTAAATAAAAACACCAGTTCTACTTTTATTACGTAAAGATATTTTAAACTCTTTATTTAATCCAAATTGATTTCCAAAGCTTTATCTTAGCTTTTATTTAGCACAGAGTAACTTCATTCCTCCATGTGTGTTTGTGTGTGTGTGTATGTAAAGATTTAACATTTTGGAAGTAGATTGCAGTTCGAAGATATTGAAGAGACTTTTGAACTTCCAAGTCATTTTATTTCATCACAGAAAAGCAGGCATGTTTACAAGCAGGGCGGCCAAGCAGAAAAATTAATTTTCCTCCGTGATATATAAAGTATTTTGATTGGGAAAATATTGTTTACAGAGCCAATATACACTGATGGAAAAAAATCCCAGCACCAAGAAAAAATTATTGTACAGTAATGAAATTTTAGGAATACATTCGTCTAGGTAACATATTTAATTGATTAAAGTTTCAAGATCACAGGTAGAGCCATTTCAAATGTGAAATGTTGGCACATTAGTAACCGGTGTAACCGCCAGAATTTTGAATGCAAGCATGCAAACGTGCATGCATTGTGTCGTACAGGTGTCGGATATCAGTTTGTGGGATGGAGTTCCATGCCTGTTGCACTTGGGCGGTCAATGCAGGGACGGTTGATGCTGGTTGTGGATGACGCTGGAGTTGTCGTCCAATGATGTCCCATACGTGCTCGATTGGAGAAAGATCTGGTGATCTAGCAGGCCAAGGCAACATGTCGACACTCTGTAGAGCATGTTGGGTTACAACAGCGGTATGAGGGCGAGCGTTATCCTGTTGGAAAACACCCCCTTGAATGCTGTTCATGAATGGCAGCACAACAGGTTGTATCACTAGACTGACGTACAAATTTGCAGTCAGGGTACGTGGGATAACCACGAGAGTGCTCCTGCCGTCATACGAAATTGCTTCCCAAACCATAACTCTAGGAGTAGGCCCTGTGTGTCTAGGCCGCAGACAGGTCACTAGCAGGCGTTCACCAACTTCCTTCTAACCAACAAACGGCTATCACTGCGACCAAGGCAAAACCGGCTTTCATCAGAAAATACAACAGATCTCCACTCCGTCCTCCAATGAGCTCTAGCTTGACACCACTCACGTCGTGGTTTGGAGTCAGTGGAATGCACTGTACAAAAGCGTCTGGCTCGGAGCTGCCCTTGAAGTAACCGATTTATAACAGTTCGTTGTGTCACTGTGGTGCCAACTGCAGCTTGAATTTCAGCTGCAGACGCAGTACGATTAGCCACAGCCATACGCCGAATACGACGGTCTTCCCTCTCAGTAGTAACACGTGGCCGCCTGGAACCTGGTCTTCTTGAGGCAGTACCTTCTCTTGACCACTGCCGCCAATACTCATGCACAGTGGATACATTCCTGCCAAGTCTTTCAGCAATATCGCGGAAAGAAAACCACCTTCTCGTAGCCCTACAACACGACCTCGTTCAAACTCATTGAGCTGTTGATAATGGCTTCTTCGTCTTCTCAGAGGCATCCTTGACAAACATTAACCCACTACGTCAAATCTCAACTGTAAATAACGATCACGATCCGTACAGCACTTATTTAAAGCAAACTTCATTTGCGTGTTCATAGTGTCGCTACTATCGCCACACTTACGCGCTTAGCTCGAAATTCGAATCGAAGTCATCTTTCAGATGTATAAAAACGCCTACCAAATTTCGTTTATCTAGCAAGCTTCTTCCTAGTGTTGGGATTTTTTTTTCCATCAGTGTATTATTAAGATTTCCCTAGGGATTTCTGATCATGTGACTCTCAAAGCAAGGGAAACACAGGGAGAGATCTGTTTATAAAATTATTTGATTAGGTCAGCAACTTTTATCAATCGCTCTCACTGTGAGAATCGCCTTCTAAAGAACTTTACAAAGCATTTCTTGAATTAATTAAGTAGATAACGTGGAATCGAATCAAGAAATAAGAGAATATTTTACAATGACTTTGATATGGGCTAAATTAAGATAAAACTTTAGAAAAAATTAAATTTTTAAGTATCATTACACACAAAGATATATATATATATATTAAAATTAATTTGTTTATTTAACCGTCGTTCTCTCCGCCTAGCAACTGCCTAGTTGTAATTGCTTTTCATTCCTCTTCTTATCCCTTGAAAAACATAAAATCGAGCCAATGTTATACTTTCGATTTTTCACGCAGTTGCTCTTGATGATATCCAAGTCAAATATTTATCATTGTTCAACGACTCTCCGGTTCCATTTGAACTGGGAGACGCTGTCTGGTTCCGACTCAGATGACCTTCTTGAGAAAACTCAGGTTCGCTGACACGTGCCATCCCTCTTTGAAGAAGGGGGGGTGGAGAATCTGGCAGAGCAATGCTACATTTCTAGGGATTCGGAACAATCGATCATCGCGGGTGGGATAGGGGGTGTCAAAAGTCGTCTGAAATGGAAGTGTCGACGATAATTGGGATATTGGCTTCAGTCGAGTGAGTTCAAAAGTGGGCGTCAGAGCGGGAAAAATCCCCGGACAACTTTTCTAAAAAGGGCTGCGGTTGTTTGGAAATGAGCGGAAGTTCTTTGAAAATGGAGGGGGGGGGGGGGAGAAAAAACAAACGGTCATGAGTTTCTCTCAAATAAAACTGAAAGGAAAAGTGTGCGTGTTTTTTGTAATGTTTTTATTTTAATGAGACGTAATTTCAGGAAAAGCAAATTTGGAAATTTTAAAAAAGTTAAATACTGAAGAAGAATTTTTTTTTTAATTTGAAGCCTTTAGCCTTTAGAAATAAACAAAATTAATCAAGCCTTTAGAAATATAATAAGCCTTTTAATAATAAACAATAGCGTAACAAGCCTACAAACATAAATAAAATTTAATAAGCCTTTAGAAATATAACTAACTCAAAATGTATGAGGTATTATATTTATAATTTTCTTTAATTCAGAAAAGAGTTAAAAACTTACTTATAGAATACAAATCAAATCTCGGTTTCGAAACCGAACGGTTTCAAGTCCGAGGCGCGATTCCAATGAAAAATCGTCATGTCAACGTGTCTGGTGCATGTTAAATCCGTCGGGGCCAAACAACCACCGACTGGTGTAATGCCAAAGTTTTGAAGAGGGAGTACCAATTCAGATGTCATCCTCGTCACCTGACCGCAGTTCAGAATTACAAAGTTCATTGCAACTAACAATAGAATTGTTTTTTAAACGGAGCGTTAATATAACTGAACTGAATTGTTAACTTGTTCATCAGGTGAGTTATTATCTGGGACATAAATTCCTATAATAATATAAGGGCCCGCATCCTGGCATAGGGTTAGTGCGTCTACCCCGTGATCTTGGCGTCCCGGTGAAGACACTGCTGTTCTCTTTCTGTGTTGTGTTCTCTATCTGTGAGATGTGTGAATGTGTTCCCCCTGTACAAAAGGGGTTGTGCAAGCGAATGTGGTGTGTGAGTAGCTAAAACATACTCTTGTCTCAAGTACTAAAATAAGAAACGCATCCTTGATTTAAAATCAGTGACTTTGTCAGTGAGCTCGTCCATGACAAGTGTCATCAGAAACAACAATTTAAATATTTAAGATACTGGGGGGTATTTAAATGATGTTTATATTTTTAATTACTTAATACTTTCCTTTTATTGCAGATTAAAAATTAAAAATTTAGTATTTACATACCAGAATCACGATAGGGTTAACATTGTCTTAAACATAATAGCTTATTTTTTTCCTTGAAAGCTTGGAGTAGGAATTGGGTGAAGTTTAACTATAACCCTTCCGTAATTCAATCTGATTTTTTGGATGTTTTTATTCAATTAAATATTTATATATAGTGACGCCAAGATATGTTATATCATTCTTCCAAACGAATTACAGTTACGACATTAATCTTGTCACATTATTTCATTAAAACTACAGATCATTATCACTGGAACTGTAATCGTACGATGTCATTTGTCGATGTTTAATATGGCTGATCCAGAAATTTGTATAATAGGAAATTATTACAACTTAAGCATCTTTATTAAATAAAAGTCTAGATCAGAACCGGCCATGTGGGGGGGGCGGTTGCTTTGCACCCGGGCCCCGTGACTTAGAAGGGTTCCCACCATGATTAAGAATTAAAATAGTGTCCTGAACAATAATGGCTTTTACACTTAATGACAGTATAAAAGTTCGATTCCACGCAACTGGCTGAGAGTCGACTGGCGATGTCATTAGGCAATGACCGCGGTGATACCTATAAAAAGAAAGAGAGGGTGTTGATTTATGAATAAAGAAATCCCCTTAAGGCATGTTAAGACAGATCGTTCCGATTTCTTGGTGCTGAGTGTGGGCTCAAATGAACTTGTAAATCATCAGTTATGCACTTTTTTCTGTAATATTTTTTATGCGTGCATCCATGTATGTTTGTTTATATTTAGTTGCTCTAACAAAAAGCAAAATGAAGATAAATCAAACGATGAATTCCTAGCGATGCACATTGCATTAGTGCTTCACCGCCATGACCGGAATGAAAAGAACTAAGGAAGAAATTTAAATTTTTTCAGTTGGTGGATTTGGATATGTACGAAGTTCATGGCATATTTTATAATCTCAAGCAAGTATTCAAAATAAATTAGTAGATTTACAGTCACTTATCTCACTTACTAGGTAATAGTATATAACTTTAAGTAATAACTTTTTTCTACGTCGCCAATTACTACAGCAAGTGCTGTCGTAATTATTATAAAATTAATATTAATTATATAATTATCTTAATTAAAATCAATAAGGAATTATCTTCGGTCAAGTATGTTTTCTGAGTGCTGAAATGCACTTGCTATATGAAGCATCGACAAAGAAATTGGAAAAAATTTACTTTTTCGGAAGTAATAGATGTATTAGCAATAACAGAATCAAGCATTAAATAAATATGCATTAATAATGTGTTCATGCTTGTATTTTTTTGTAACTTCACAAATAATTAGGGTCAAAAATGGCTTCTTGCACCCGAACCCCTTCATAGAGAAGGCCGGCTCTGGTAACCTAAAAATTTGTCATTGATTTTTATCATACATTTTTGAATAAATCCATTGAAAAGTAGTTCATGCTTCATAAAAAACAAAGTGGAAAGTAGAGCATTAAATAGTATTAAACAACATTAAGTATTCGAAATTTTCTTAAGCATGTTAACTCTCACCAAATTTGACACTTTCAGATAACGTTTAAACTGTTGCAGCCTCTTCTAAACCTCCTCCTTTACAGTAATACAATCCTATTGTAAACGATACCATTGGTTGACAGTTTTATGACTCGTACGCATATGGGTGTACGAAAGAGTCATACAACCATTTGCCGGTTACCAGAGCCGGCCTTCTCTATGAAGGGGTTCGGGTGCAAGAAGCCATTTTTGACCCTAATTATTTGTGAATTAAAAAAAAATAAAGCATGAACACATTATTAATGCATATTTATTTAATGCTTGATTTTGTTATTGCTAATACATCTATTACTTCCGAAAAAGTAAATTTTTTCCAATTTCTTTGTCGATGCTTCATATAGCAAGTGCATGAAGCATGAACGGTTAACCGCATGAACTACTTTTCAATGGATTTATTCAAAAATGTATGATAAAAATCAATGACGAATATATTTCTTTCATATAAATACTATATCGACTCTGGAACAACAATCTAAATTTTGGTAAATGAATTATTTTACATGAATATAACGATTTCCATTAAACAAATAAATTTTGGTTTCATTAGTTTTTGTTTTATTTCTTTTTGATTCGTTTGTTTAATTCAGTAAGTTTGAACACTGAAATGTATGTTACTTAAATATAGGAACTTTAAAAAAATGGTTGTTTCTTAAGTACAATTAAACGATGTTAAAAGTATTGAAATGATTTGTAAGATGGGAATAGTTATAAAGACAAATCTTGAAATGAAATAAGTAGTAAGAAAATATTTCAACTACGAATGTTAATTTTCCGTGCTATATAAGTTTTTTAAAAAAAAATCTAGAGTAGAACACTTTTACAAATTTAAACTTTTCTGTTTATCACTGTAGATTTAATTCCAATGTTGCTACATTAAAAAAAAAATCTGCTCTGATAAAGATAAATAATTTGTTCATTACATGACTTTGCATTGTGTATATGAAATATTGCATAAAATACGGTGCTTAAAATAAGTAGCTTACTAAATCAGAAGTATATGAATATTTTGCTAACTGATCCTTTTTATCTGCGAAAATGTGTAGGTGATATTAGCTGAATTCAAATTTGATTTTCTTCTTGTCGCACTATTTATTAAACCTTAATAAAAATTTATAGATAAAATATAAAACAGAATTAAAAAAAATATTTACATTCATGTACGTAATAAATTTACATTAATATATGCAATATATGTTCTTCAGAAATTTAAATTTTTTTTATAGATCGTTCTTGTATGTAAAATAAGACATTAACAAAAGTATTGAATGAAGTTCTGGTAATATACCCTTGAAAGATATACACCTACACCTTTGTTGAAATTTTTACTGATTAGCTATGCGTTTTTAACCACATTTTAAACAATGTAATTATTTCTAATTTCAGAAAAATTCATGCCATTTTAAAGCTTTTAGGGGCCCTGTGATAAGGCAAATCTCGAAACAACCTATTCTATGCCCTCCAAATTTTTATTGATTTTAATTTAATTTTTATTCAGCGATTTTAAGTTGTAAATTTTGAAAATTGAAGTCTCAAGTTCCTTTTTAAAAGATCAATATAAAATTTCGAGAGCAAATTAATTTAGAGCAGTAATTTCTTTATTAAAAAAATAAAGTCAGATATCTGTTATTACATTGCATGAGAAATTCTTGCTGTAACATTAAAGAAATTTTTAAAGTGATGTTTATTTTCTTCATAATTATATAGCATTCACTTCTGTTTCTCTAATATTTCAAAACTAAACTGCAATCAAATGAATTATCGTTACATTAATATACAGGTTCCTTGTCTAAGCAGTTCTAGGAATGAAATATGGGATAAATTGAGGTTCTAGATTGAATTTTAATTATCTCTTTGAAAAATAAAAATTTATGGAAAAAAAACCGCAATTCAACAAAATAGATTTTAAGTTTTTAATTTACACTGCAGAATAAGGATTTTTCTCCAGTATTCCCCAATTTTGTAGACTATTATTTCATTTTCCCTAAATCAATTCAATTTCTTATTTAATTTCTAGTTTGAGAAGAATTTTTCTTAGTTACTTTTTAGACTAATCACTTTTTGTTAAGATTTGTCATTTACCGAGACTCGTTATATTTAAATTTCTTCATTCAGCTAGAATATTATGTTACTTACCTGCTTATGCATTTTGCAATTAATATTTATCATAAGTATTCTTTATAAGCTCCTTATGCATTCCACTTTCAAAATTTACAGCGTCAATGAGAAAAAAGAAAAAAGAAAGAGAATGCAGCGTTTCAAAATTACCTCAATTTGTAACAATGTCAAAAAAGATAAAACAAATCACACTGAGAATGATTGAAAATGATATTTAATCTATTGCAACAGTATAAAAATCAAATAAATAGTAAATGCGGGATAAGTTTAAAAAATAGTTTAAAAAAAATGCTTTCTTACATATTATTATTCCATTTTCAGTTGTAAGGTTCTACAAAAATATCCTGAATTATAATTCTAATTCATAAAATTAAATAAAGACTGTTTTAGGAACAAATAACGAACTACCAGATAACATACGCAAAGATATACAAAGGGGGGGGGGTGGAATGGAAAAAAGGGATTTTTAACACAGAAGCATATGTTTTAAATTTGACAGATATCTCCGAATTTTTCGCTTAAAATTATTTAAACATTAAAGTGAAGAATATTCAGACTTTAATCTAAAAATTTTAATTCATAAAATAGGATTTTCTTCCAAGAATAAAAGTGAATGCATATAATGCGTCTATCAGTCTATTTAAAACATAGACCATTGTACGTAGAGATACTAAATTTAACACAAGTATATTTGGGAGAAAAAGAACATGCAATTCAGTGTGTTTAAAAATATTAACACAAAAAATATGTTATCTCTAATGTAAATTGTCTTAAAATTTAAATAAAAATCATTAGTTTTATTGATTTATCAGTTTTTAAGTTGCGTATTTTTATTCTGCAAAAAGAATACAGATTTTGGATAAGCATGTATATTTTATAGTCAAGATCTTCAGTATATATTTTCATGTGTAAAGATAAAGTTTTCATATAAAGGAGAATATTAGATTTTTAAATATAAGATAAGATGTATTTTTATAGCTATATCAGGTTTATTAAGTTATTTATTTCATTTATATATGAATTATGTATTTGATTCCCAGAAGTTCAAAAACTTTGAACAGATTTAATTTCAAATAGTAGGAAATTTATCAATTGTTAAATTATCTTATTGACTTATGCGCTATTAATCATTTGAAATGTACTTTGAAATGATCAACTTCTCTTAAAACAATTAGAATCATTTGTGAAGTTTAGGTGTAATTTTTTAGAATGGAATCTCTATTTTACATTTTTTTTTAATTATTGATTTTTATTTGAGAACTATATTTAGCATACTTATACTGTGAATGAATAATTCAGAGAATTCAAGCGTAATAATGCAAGCGTTCTTGATGTATTTAGACGTATACTTTAAATTTACTTCCTTTGTCGTCCAGTTAGTATTCATCACTCTTACGCTGTTTTTTTTACCTTCCGTCTGCTCTGCACTTGCCTCATTTTCTGTTTATTTTTTTAAGTACAAATTTTTTTTTTCAGTTTTATATATATATGTATATATTCTGAACAATAAGGTAAAAGACATGATGAAATATTCCTACGTAGGGTTTTTTATACGTATTTTTTTAATTTTAAAATGCTGTAAAAACTGTTTTTTTACTGTAAATTTTTAGAAAGTTATAACGAAAATAAAGTCAATATTTCTTTTATTTTTTGATGAATTAAATTTAAAAAAAAATCAATTTTCTACCCTCTAAAGTAAATATTTGCCAAATTTCATAGATAAACGGCATGGTGGGTATAGAGGCAGCATATCTCGTACACATAGAGACAAAAAAAATTCTTATGTTTACGCATCAAGACTCAGTTAAAACGCCAATACCCTTGCCCGCCAAATACTCTTGCCAACAGATAACATCTTTTTAGCAAACCTAGACTAATTGCTCCCTACCCCCTTTTTTTCAAGGGGCTTAGAGTGATTTATTGGCCTTTTATGACCTGTACGAAAGTGGTAGTATGCATTTGTCCTACTACCTAGGCAAATTTCTTTTTCAATAAACCTGTGGCTGTAGTAGTTGGTTCCTATTCATTTCATGATATTAAAACTGAATCTAACACCCACCGACTTCCTTAGTTTAAAAATCGAATGGATCGACTTCCTTTCGAAAGTATTTTTACCATTCATTCAAGAATGACTTCAAACAACCCTCCCTCCTGTTCAAAGTTCATTGTCTTCGCGTGGCAGAGAGCCAAAAGTGAAATGAAAATAAATTGAAACCACACTCTGGTGAACGGACATATAAAAAAAATCCTATTCATTCACATTAATAAACCTTGCAGGGTGTCATTACTTCTCAAAAAGCCGTCTTCAATGCTTTGCCGATGATTTAAGTTTTTGATATGAACCCTTTTTATAATTATTATTTATTTACTCTGGATCTTTCTGCACTGACACAGTCTGAAATGCAGCGAAAAAACTTCTAAACTCCGAAAAGGAACAGCGCCCTTTCTTTTCTTTTTTATTGCGGAAGAAAGCGGTCGGACCTCAGCTCCGAAAATAGCAAGCTCTCGAACTGTGAATCACGGAACTGTGAAGGACGTTCATTTGCCAAATATAGATGGACGCTCGAACTGCCCCCATATCTTGCCGAACGTCTGTTAATGATCCTCGGGGAGTGGCGCGTTTACTGAGAATTTGGTGTACATCTAAGCCTTAAATGAGCCGGCATAATTAGATTTTGAAAATAAATATGCAGCCTATTTAATAAATCTTAACAAAGATATGCTCCCTTTTAACCCTTTATTTGACCTAGTTGTGTGGTGACATCTTAATAAGCCAGTAACTGCCTCTAAACATAGGTGATCATTTTTGTACAGGGGATATGTTACTCGGTTGCAAATCGGAAGATCGCGTTCGATCCTTGATGGAATTCAACCTCCACATTAGTACAATTCCAGTCAACACATTGCCAAAGTTGCTCAGAAACAACATAGAATACACTCCGCAGTATCCGGCTTGTGATTATCCGGCTTCCGTACTATCCGGCTGAGTTTCCTTTATCGAAATTAAATGAGGCAGTCAAGGTGTTGGCAACTTTTCTAAAGCATTGGAAGCGGGCCTCTGTTAGATTCTTTTAAATGCCACATACAAAATACGTTGTGACAGAAAAAGAGCAGCGTTCTGCTTGTTGTTCACTGCTTCGTTACTGTGTAACGGACCTCACTCGCTGCCGCTGTTCCTGATTATAACTTCACTGTGCATACAAGATTCGTAAATCATTCTTTAGTTATGCTTAATGGGTTTATTTTAAGTATACCTCAGTGAAGCGTACGGAATTCATGCTGAAATGCGAACAGTTTATGTCCACTAAGTTGCTTTTTATCTAATAAATTCTAGAAGTGCTGTACATAAACATGTGGTGACATCTTAATAAGCCAGTAACAGCCACTAGACACCAGCGATCGCTTTTTCCGAATGGTTAAAATACGCGATTTCAAACCCAAACATCACAGGTTCGATCCTTGGCGGAATTCAACCTACACATTTGCACAATTCCAGCCAATACTATCTTCACAAACATATATAAAACTACCAGTACCGACACGTTACCGGCAACTACTTCTGTGGTTCTTCAGTATAAGGCAGCTTTCACATTCTACGCCACTTGAGATGAATTTAGGGCTCAATACTCAATAAGAAGTGAGGAAGTACTTATTTACATAGCAGTTACATATTTTTCCATATATGAAGTGTGAAAATAGTATTATAGCAGTGAGTTTTGTATTAAAACTTTGTCTCCTGTTATTGGTGGACAAAGAAAGGAATTCATAAAACCCTGGCCAATATGGCCTGTCTGTCTGCCACATTAGGCCGAATACAGTGTTTGCATTCGCCCATATTGTAGATCTATACTCTAAATGACTATGTAAGCACGTCTTCATGCACAGATTTCTGGGTAATAATAGAAAAGGAATTAAGAAAAATGTATTTCTAAATAAAATAAAATTGATAAAAAGAGCACATAAATATATTACACATATTCTATCTATTTAGTATCTCCCAGACGATACAATACTGTCCGTACAACGCCTATTCATGCTGAGTATCAAATTATCGATCTTGGGAAATATTATGCCACTCATCAGACAATGCTCTCCAAAGTTTCGGTAGACATGTGGATGAGCTGCCACTCGTCGGTCAAGCATGTCCAAGCAAAAAAAGGCCTTTTTTTCACACAAAAAATATATAAGCAGCAGATTCTATTGTTAACCTGAAATTTAAACCGTTTTCTTTAAGTAGGGTTCACACGAGGCTAACTATTGCGCTCAATAGAAGACCACGCCTACTTCCCGAAAATCACGTGACCACAAAGGGACAGTGACAAATGGGTGTCCCTTCGAGACAAACATTGTCTGAACTGTTCACATGAGGACAATACAGGGACAACAGCAGAGAGGCAACGATTGCGCGCAATAGTTAGCCTCGTGTGAACCCACCTTTTCTTGATCAAATATTTAATGCCTGAATTGTCTGTTGTTGAAAGTCATTATTAGATTCTGTTTAATATCTGTGTGGTTTACAAGATAAATAAAAAAACGTGAATTTGCAATATTCCCAAATTTGTCATATATAGACAAATGAACCGCAAATTTGATTTCCATTATCTTTATGTTCTTATGAATCAGATCTCCATTAGCAAGATTTATATACTCGAAGAACAGATTATTCAAATAAAATGGCTTTAATGTCCTGTAATTTGATGTAATCATAAATAAGGTAGTTATATCTAAATAATTAAACGAAACCTACACACAGCCAATATTTCCTGCTTTCCGACTGGTCGTTAAGAATAGTTTGTATAGTGATAAAAACACTAAATGATATTTTTTAAATCTTTGCAAATTCTTTTCTAATGAAAACAATTTTTCCAGCTAACTTCGATTTGTAACAAATGAAATTTTTCCTTAAAAATATAATAAATATACTATATTTACGAAAAGATATATTTACTATGCTTGATAATCCATTTTTTTTTATTTTATTATATTTCTACATAAGTGAATATAATTTTACTTTTTTCTATAAAGATACATAATAAGAAGTGATGAAAATGTACAGTTGCAATTTCTATCTTTCTCTGAATGACAGTTAAAGACGTTGACATTTCTCTAAAACGTTTAATAGTTAAGAAAGCCGTAACACTCTTTATTAAAGAATGTTTTTCGGAGCAACTAATTAAAAAAAATTCTTAATTCTATAAATATGCTTTCATCAAAATATTGCTGTTCTTGGTGATTAGCATTTTCACTTAGAATGCTGGATTTCCTGGAGATTAAAATGCTATTATGGAAATTATTGACTACAAATTTTACCATGTTCTTTGATAAAAGTTAAAAATAGGAATTTCAATAAATGAACCTGTTGCAAATTACGGATACAAGTCAATAAACATGTATACCGCGAAATAAAACCGGAAATGAATGTCCTATTAAAGATTAAAGATTCAAAAAATATGTTCTAAATATATTATGTTACAGTCCACAAAACTTTTTCTTGTTATTTTAACCTTTTAAGTTTTAATAGCTACATTTTTATAAACAATTGGCCGAAGCAAATAACTATATTTATTATCTTGTTAAAATTGATAAAGAAATAAAAGATTATTTCGTTTAAAAATTCTTTAACTAATAAAAGGTCTATATTTAAGACCTGCAAATTCCGAAGAAAAACTTCAATACATTTTATTGATTAAATTCTGAGTTATGGGAAACAAATACTTCTTATTTTGATTTTATTGTAGTAATAATATCCCTCTTTATCTGGTTTGCGTTTGCTATTTGTCTTTTTCTATCGAGATATTTAAAAGGATTTTGTAACAGAAACATTTGATGAACATTATATGAAATATAATTTCAGAAATAATCTATGCTTTAAATAATCTTTTATTTTTATTGATCTGTTTCTTTATTAAAATTATTTTGTTTTTCGGTTTCCAAGTTGGAGGTCAATCTTGCTCTTTATTTTCTCTTACCTGCAGCTTTGTGTGTTAATTTCCGATGTTCAAGTGTTGCCTTGCTGTAGTGACCTGTATTTTATTTATATTATGTACATCCTGTATTTTATTTATATTATATACATCCTGTATTTTATTTATATAATATACATTTAGTGTATCTCGAAAACGGCTCGAACAATTTTTATCAAACTTTATATTTAAATCAGGTTTTGCTTATAGTTTAACTGCATAGATGTCTGTCTAAAAAAAAGGGATGACCTGATGCGGCCTGGTGGTAAGGTCTCGGTTGCTGGTTCGGGGCCCGATTCCACAGAAGAACTACCGTGTACGCGGGCCTGGTGTAATACGTCACCATGTAATAAGTCGGAGTCCAACGTCCTCCCGCTGGTGTGGTGTGGAAGTTTGGAGTGGGGGTGCCAGATGAGGTGTTCTCCTCGTCATCTGACCGAGGTTCTAAATGACAAGGAACATCCCCAAATAGCCCTAGTGTTGCTTCAAGAAACGGGGCGTTAATATAACTAAACTGAAAAAACGCGATTTTACACACAGAAAGATGTTTTTTTTTTATATAATTAACAATTAGAATAAATATATTCGACTTCCATTTCGAATTGTATGCAGTGCTGTATAGTAATCAGAACAATAAGAATGGCCTATGTATTGCGCGTTATCAGTTAGAGCCAGCTTTTTTTTTTAATTTTTACTTATGGATATGTTTTCGATATTTTTGCATTTTAAGTTTATTTAATTAGGCGGGTTTCTTATATATACACACACGCAAAGCAATTTTTTTATAATTAAATTATAGGAGCCTTTTTCCATCTGCTCTCTTGCTGGCAAAGTCATGCAGCGCCCTCTGGGACTCGATTTCACCATGGTAAAACTAAGTGTGATTTCAAAACCATAAATAATGATAGATAAATTGTAAAACGAATACTGTAATAGAGCAGATTGTTTCAAATACGAATTAAATGAAGTATATTCATGATTTTTTTAAATTTAAATGATCAGTTCAATGTAGGCAAGATTGAAAAATATTCATATGTAATTAGTGTGAGATTCGTTTCTAAATATTTTCTCAGAAAAAAAAAACGTAATTAAAAAAATGTAAAAAGTTTTTAAAAATTGTTAAAAAACGTTGTTAAAAATCATTAAATGCTATCCCAAGCCTTACGATGTGCCTAATGGACCTTCTTAATGCTTTTGGTGTTCTTGATAATATATCACAAATTGCTCTAATACTTCTTTTGCGTAAAATGAGTCATTTCTTGGGCTTTGAGATAAAAAAAAGTCGGTGACAAAATTGTTATGCATTCAACAAACTATTTTAAAATCATTTTCTAATAAAGATTGTTTTCTTTCTTTATATTTACATTAAATTTCCGAATCTAATTTTCTTCTGAAAATTATTTCTTTTACTCATTACTTCACCAAAACAAAATATAAATTTCTGCGAACCAGGTTTCAACCATTTTTTTTTAATATCTCATCCTTAATTGAAAGACGTGGGATAAACAATGGGAGAACCGTCATAACACATGAAATAAAATAAAAAAAATCGCAGACGATCTTTCGATAGCAAACGTCTTTCTTTCCCTTCCACGTTTTGCAGCTGCCCTATGCAAAGAGGCTGAGTCGTGAAACAATCGTCATCGTCGTAAAGTCAAAACGATTTCACATGATACCCTTGAAACCGACTCGCACTGGGGAATTGCAATTTCGCTTTTCGGGTTTGTTACCTTTATCTCTTTCTCTTCGACCAAGGTCACCTTCGGAAATGTTCTTTCTTTCTTTCTCGAACTCACAAATGAAATGACGAGGATACCTAAACGTACTTTTCGATTTTAAAAGCATGGCATCAATGTTTGTTAAATATTTTGGTTTGTTTTGTTTGTTTAAACAAGTATAATACCAATGGGAATGGTCTCTCCGAAACTTTCGCGTATACTCTCTTATAAAGATGCTATCTCAGAAAAAACCTTGCTTTATATAAAAGTACAATAATTACGAAATATTAACCTTAAGCCTCAATTTAACATTTTTATTAAATCTAGTGTGCAATCCTTGGCGAGTTATTTGGTGATTTTTGACTTTCTTTTTTTCTCGAACTCGCAAATGAAATGACGAGGAATTACCTAAATCCACTTTTCAATTTTTAAAGTATGGCATCAATGTTTGTTAATTGTTTTGTTTCCAATTTTAAACGAGTATTATACCCGTAGGAATGGTCTCTCCTAAACTTTCACGTATACTCTCTTATAAAGATGTTATCCCAGCGAAAACCTTGCTTAATATTAGGGTACAATAATTACGAAATATTAACCTTAAGCTTGAATTTGGTATTTTTACTAAATCTAGCGTGCAATCCTTGGCGAATTATTTTGGCGATTAATTCTTGACATTCCGTTAAAAAATGTCCAAAAACCAAATTCATGCTTTAGCCATATTTTTCTTAGCCGATCGGAATCAAGATTTGACACAAAACTGCACTTGTTATGAAATCCCGAACCAAATTTAATATATTTGAAACACTGCGTTTTTGAATTATCATATTTACATGTTTCTGGAAGTACAGACTGACAGAGAGACATCCCGCAGTTAGATCTGGCTTAAAATTTAACAGGTGTCTACACTGTATATATATATTAAACTTGTGTACCGAATCTTATCAATCCAATTCTCTTCGTTTTGTAGTTATTATGTTAACCTATATTCGAACAGCTGGGCAGATAGATTTCTAGGAATGGAATTTATTCAATATTTATTCAATATTTTATAATAATTTTATTTAATATAATTGTAATTTTGTTCAATATTTTGTAATAGTTTTATTCAATAAAATTATAATTTTATTCAATAGTTATTAATTATTTTATAATAATTTTATTCAATATTTTATAATAATTTTATTCAATATAATTATGATTTTATTCAATATTTATTTCAATATTTCAAAACGATGTACCGAATTTCATGCGTCTAGCTCAAAGTGTTTTTTAGTTATCTTTGACGTAATGCAGAGAGACGGATATTTCGCCGATATATGTTTTTCAATCTTAGAGACGTCTAAAATGTAAGGATACGTTAAAATCTCGTGTTTGAATTTTTTGATGAATGTTATACTTTGTCGATACTTGCTATACTTTTGATACTGTGTATTTGCTATACTTCCGATGTTTGCTATACTTTTTCGAGAAAATGAAATATCGATACTGATGATAAAAGTTTTTAACTTTCTAATCAAATTGACATCTCTCGTTCTTTTTACTTTCTCGTATGCAAAATATGGATATAGTATTAAAATCATCAAAAAAAAATTAATTCATTAAAACTCAAAATTTTGATAAATCTCCCCATTTCGGGTTTCTTGGGTTTAAAAAATAAATTTTTGGCATTTTGTATGTCTTTCGGTTTTCATGAACACGATAATTCAAAGTGCATTGAGCTAAATGGATGAAATTTCGCATATGGACTTTATACCAAATTCATAGATATCCATCAAGTTTTGAAATCCATTTAGAGGAAATCTGTCTTGAGGGAGTACAAGTGAAATCGATAACAGCAAAATGTAAAGAACTGAACATGACCAGATCATTAACAACAGGAGATAAAGTGAAAAAAATTATTCTATTCTTATTGACTCATTACTTTTTTAAAGTCATAAGCTGCAACTGGTCAACACTCTAAAAAATGAAATATTACCCATAGAGCACAGTCTGTTGCTCGATATTGTACAATATTATATGATATTAAGCAATACTTCCCATTATTAAACAATATTGCGAATATTGGTCAATGTCATACAATATTTGTGAGCTGCTAGGGTAGGTTAAATTTGGTTTTCAACAAGGATGCAGTGCACACAAAATCTTGTGCTGATAAAGTGAATTTATTTAAAGAAAATTATTTCGATGTGGACATATTTCTTTTTAAAGTTGGTCCTTATTTCAAACAGTTTTTTTTTCTTCTAGTTTAATATTATCCAATGTGATGTAGGCAGCGCTAACATCTGTGAAAGAAAAAACTCAGTGCGCTCTGTATTTTCATAACAGTAAATGACCGTTTTTTTAAATGCACATGGGCGATAACGGGAATGCTCTTGCAACTTATTTGTTACATCGGTTGTAAAAATGATGTCTGTGAAAGATTGTAAATTAAAAAACTTATTTGTAACATTGGTTTTGCAGTATGCGCATGTTAAATGTAAGAATAATGAATGCCATATCATCGATAAGAACAGATATATTGGGGAATGACGTCTATATACTCTCAGAGTTAAGATGGGTGAACATGTAGAAGTGGATTAAAGCTAAAACAAGAAATAAGGTTTAAAAAAAAAAAAAAAAAAACGGAAATATGTCTATATATATTGTTGGATGTATTTGAAATTTTAGTTGCCATTATTTTATCAGTTCTGCTCTTGTGTTCTTTATATGCTATGATCTATCTCTGTGTATTTTTTATATTCATTTGAATATGATATTGTATCTCGCAACAGAAGTAACAAAAGGTGAATGAAGTGAATAAAACATTGCGGTGTTTACCTTCTGATTATGGAGTCTCTTACTTAAATAATTACTCAAACCACTTCAATGATGACTTCCGGACTGTTTATGAGCAAAGTGAATCGCATCTGGACTTTTGTTTAAAAGGAATATATGCTCATCGGAGCGTTTCATTGGTGTTGTATCTACTTTCGTTTCGCGGATTTTCAGTTTCGGTTCTGAAATACTTCTATCGAATTCCTCACAGATGTCTACTAGCGACAAAACTATTTTCTGCTTTATGCCTGAAATATCTTTAGTTTTATCTGTAACGATCATATGTAATATTATTAAATAACTTTACTTTATCAGTTCAAGATTTTATAAACACCCTAAAAACCTCCGGATAGAAATTCCACTTTATATGTTACTCTTGTCATCTGACCTGTCATTCTCGTAATCTTGCCATCAGGCCCACGAGTTCTAAAGTCATGCTGCTACCCGTATAGAATACAAATTAGTGTGAGATGCATTAAATTTCGTGGCTTCGTTGGCATCTTCATTATCCGACCTATTTTCGAAATAATGGTTATTAGTGTTTTATCGGGTTCAGACATTCCACTAGTGATGTGATACAGAAGTTCGGATAGAAATGCAGGTTTAGGTGTTGGCGTAGTCACTCATCTTTGTCAAAATCTATTTTTTGGACTACGATTTGCGCGATATAAAAGTTCCCATGGTAAGCTGACTTAGATTTTTACCAAGGCTGTGGTGGCCTGGTGGTAAGGTCTCGGTTATGAAACCGGAGGGCTGAAGGTTCGAGACCCGATTCCACCGAAGAACCGCCGTGTATGAGTGTCTGTTGCACGTTAAATCCGTCGGGGTCCTCCCGTTGGTGTGGTGAGGAAGTTTGGAGAGGGGGTTCCAGCTGCGCCAAATGTCTCCCACTAGTGTCGGTGTGGAAGGTTGGAGAGGGGGCTTCCAGCTCAAGTGTCGCCCTCGTCATCTGACTGTGATTCATAATGACGAGGTCTGTCCCAAAATAGTCCCAGTGTTGCTTCAACACGTTCACTGCCACTACCCACGCCTGATATCAGGACATCTATCTAATGAGATGGCCCCTCCATTGCTATCTTTTAACTGCAGTAGAGAAGGCGTCATCTAATAACAGAGATGGTTTGGTCCTAGAAAAGAAAGCAATCTACGAGTGATCTCGTGGTTGGCCGCCAACGTGTTAAGGCGGGACATTAATATAAGTAAAATAAAGTTTATATGCTTACATCTAAAGTGTACATCAAATAATAATTTTTTCCCTCACTTTTTAAGCCCTCTGTAATGCACTTGAGGTTTTCTATTACAATAACCACAAGTTAATCTGCGATAGTTATTTATATTAGAAAAATTGCTAAAGGATAATAGTCCGTCTAGACACGCACATCTAGTACTTATGGCCGGGATATCCTGGTTGGTAGGACGTCGGACGCGTGTCCGTTAGGTTACGAGTTCTAATCCCCCAGCCGAAGATTCCCCTTGTGTGGTGGTGACTGGGTGCACGTGTAAATCTGTCGTGGTCACAAAGTCCAGAGTCGAGAGTAATACCAGTCTGTGAATGAAAATGCATGAATGAAGTCCTCCTCGTAAAAAGGGTTGTGACGCATAAGTGGCAAAGTCGCACTCTTCGCCCTAGATGGTGCCACTTTAAAAAAATCAAGAAATCGCTATTTGCGTCACAGCGGTCTTGTCCAAAGGCAAGTGCCTTGAGAAACAACAACAGATTTTTTTTCCTCGTCATCTGACGCTGTTTCAAGACAATGTTCAATGTTCAAGTCATGTCACTTGTAAAATATTACTCTTCGGACATAACTACCGGCTTCAATGAAATTGGCTTAGCAACTAACATACTAATTACATGTGAATATTTTTCGATCTTGCCTACATATGGACTGGCAGTTAAAAATCATGAATATACTTCGTTGAACATCGTATTTGAAAAAATCTGCTGTATTAGAGCATTCGTTTTACAATTTATCTATCATCATTTGTTCTTTTGAAATCACACAGTTTTACCATGATGAAATCGGGCCCCAGATGGCGCTGTATGACTTTGACAGCAAGAGAGCAGATAAAAAAGGACTCCAATAGTATAATTATAAAAAGCTGCTTTTTGTGTGTGTTTGTTAGGAAAGACGCCTATATAAATGAACTTAAAAAACAAAAAGATTTAAAACAAATACGTAAGTAAATAAAAAGCTGGCTCTATCTGAGAATGCGCAACACATGCGTCACTCTTATTGTTCTGACCACTGTACTACATTGCCCACACTTTGAAATGGAACTCAAATATACTTATTCTAATTGTTAATTGTAAAAAAAAAAAATGTCTTTCTTAGTGTAAAATCGCTTTTTTTCAATTTAGCTTAGTTATATTAACGCCCCGTTTTTTGAAGCAACTCTAGAACTATTTTGGGATGGACCTTGTCATTTTGAACCGCGGTCAGATGACGAGTACGACACCTGGGCTGGCACTGCATCTCTCCACAGTACCTGGGGGACATTTGGTCCGGACTTTTAACATGTACCAGACCCGTTTACACTAGCTCATCAGTGTAATCGAGTCTCTAACCAGAAATCTTCTGGTTCCGAAGTCGGGACCTTACCACTAGGCCGCCGCGCCCTAGAAAAGAAGGGGGAGGGGGTGCTCTGAAAGCCAAGGGTTGAGGACACTAATGCAAGGGGAAATAAAATTCCACACCAGCAGAAGGACGTTTGGTTCCCACGGATTTAACGTGCATCAGACCCGCTTACACGACGGTTCTTCGGTGGAATGGGTCTCGAATCTGCAACTCTCCGGTTCGAAAGCCGAGACCTTACCACCAGGTCACCATGGCCCTGTAGTCTCTGTAGTACAGAAAAAATGATAGTGGTTCCGGTTCTAGTGGTGAAATTGCTATGGTTTATCACCATTTAATGGAATGTATGGAGGTCTCAGAGTTAAGGAAGGACCTGAAGATTGTCATTAATGATTTAAGTACATTACTGATGGTGACAGGCTATCTCAAAACCCTGAAGGATATGATGTTAAAGATTGACAGTTTCATTCCAACTGTTTGAGAGTATGCAGATGGGAAGAAAGACAGCCATTGACTACCCCGAATGGAAGGTTAGTTTGACTGTTCGATCAATGTAAGGTTGGACAATACTTATTCAGCAGTCAACCATAACAAATCCTGTCGATACTGCCATGTTCAGTGGTGGCGGGGTGGTCGGCTGTATAGAAGAAGAAGAAATGGTTCTGGGTTTGATGTCATTCTCATTATCCGGTCACAATTCCATCTGAAGTGTTTCGCTTTTTTTGCGCTTTTTTCAATTGCTACTTTCTGTATTGTGCGTTTCTTCATTTAGATTTAGAATGAAACGCTTATCCAACTAAATTATGAATTAACTTACTTGGTAAACAACCAGGAACTAAAAAGTCAGTACATAAGAAAAAAAATCGCACGCGGGAAAAAAATTAAAACATTGATAATCTACTTTAACTTTTGATCAATCTCTTTCGATATTAGACAGTTGCATTCTTTTTCCATCAGAATAAACATTATCACTATGGAAACAGTCCCAATAAATGCGCTCAAATTTCATTCAGTGGCTTCTTAAATCAACCGCGGCATGTCATTATTATTTTTTCTTTCTGGTAAACCCGGCATCTGGCTCGGCAAAAAGAAATACCACGCACAATAAGGCAAACGATATTAAAAGACAGTCCCCTCCCCACTAGTTCTCCTCTGATTCGAATTCCATTAAGAACAAAAACGCAAGAACCCCACCAGCTTCCAATTGGCGAGTTGTTTTTCATGTGGCACCGAAAGGAAAAAAAGAAAGGAAATAAAAAATCGGCGAGCGATGTGAATCTTTCCTTTCAAGGAACCGGTGCTTCCGCAAAATTGTATATCGATCAATTTGATATTGCCAAGAGCGGGTCACCATGGTAACGGTCACAAACACACGAGTTTGTTGCTTCGTGCCGGGAGGGTGAACACAAAGATGGGGGGGGGCATCAGCAAAAGGAAGCAATGCCATCGGAGTTTCGAGTTTATTTACTTGCCATGTCCATCTCCTACCTGAACAATAAGGGGCTGTCCGGATGTGAGGACGCGACCGTTTCAGAAGGCAGAATAGAATGTTTTCCACATTCCATAGAAAACCAGTAGTTTCTGTTGTATATGGAACAGATAATAGAAAGCTCTGAGCATTCTGAACAGTATCTTGTCGGCACAAAACTTAGGTAGGTCTTATACCATTCCAAAGATGCTGAAAATGCGCAAATATATATTCAATTTTTGAATTTATGCTGATGATATAGGTTTAAAAAAAAACTATTCAAGTTTGATTAGCGCCATCTGGTGACGCACTTAGTATTTCCAATATTTAGTAAAATGGAGAATTTTCGGACATTATCTTTTTTTCATGTCATTTATATGTAAGATAGATAATGTTGGGACCATTCATATATCCGTTTCATCTCAAAACAACACACCACGAACGTATCCCATTGATTTGCCTGCTAAATCGATAAAAATAATAATAAATCCATGAACAATCTTAATGATAGCAATTATGTAGTAGAAGTCCCTCTTCTATATATTACTGATATCTTCTATACATTGTCTATTATCTTTATATATTGTTTACATTTGTCACACACTTAGCATTACACACATTAGTGACGCACATTTTCCCATTAATTAAATGATAATTTAGCATTAAAAAATGCAATTTTAGGTAAACCGGACGGTTTTAGGCTCGAAACTCGAGGAACCGTCCTGTAAGCGTATCTGGTGCACGCTAAACACGTCGGTGCCAAGCGTTCTCCGACTGATATGGTGAGCAAGTTTGGAGAAGGGATTGCAAGGGTAGTTGTCCATATCATCTGACCTGGTTCCCATTCCCTCTTCTCTATTCAAGAGATATTCTGAATTATTTAAATTTTTACATTTTCAAATTTTCTATTCATTAAACGATGTTTGGCAGTGAACAATAGATAGTTTTGGGGGTAGATTAAAGATTTTCAGAGCTGAATGCCATGCAGTCCCATCCCTACTTCTGATATCAAAATACGGATATGCTTCTTTGATTGAAAAGAGGTAAATTGATACGATTTCGATATCGTAACTGTTATTAAAGGCGATTAATAAATAAATGTATTTGTATGTTCAAGTGGTGCACTACATGTCAGTGGTGTCTGAAGAGTTGCGTGGTACTCTTGCTTTTGCAAATGGCAATAAAAAGAAACAATGCTCGGTGCATGGTGTCCTTATTCTCCCCGCGTTTTAGTATTTTCCCTCATTTTATATAACATATCTTGATGGGGAAAATATTGTTTATACTACCAATTTATTATTAAGATTCTCATAGGGATTTCTGACTCATGTCCATCACATGATAAGAGAAAAACAAGGACCTTTTTTTAAAAAACTATTTGTTAAGTCAGCAATTTTTATCGTTCACTCTCACCGTGAGAATCGCTGACTAAAGAACTTTCAAAGCATTTCTTCTATTAATTAAGTAGAGAACGTGGAATCGAGTCGTGAAATAAGAGGATATTTTTAGAATAAGGTTAACATGGACTAAATTGAGCTAAAAATTAGGAAATTAATTCAGTATATATTAACTTTTAAAGTATCATTTTATATACACACTGAAGTGACAAAAGTCATGGGATAGCAATATGCAAATATACAGATGGCAGTAGTATCGCAGCAAAAAAGTATAAATGCGCAGTTAGTTTTCCAGAGCTTTCATTTGTGTTCAAGTTATTCATGTGAACAGGTTTTTCGTAATTTATGGCGGCACGACGAGAATTAACAGACTTTGAACGTGGAATGTTAGTTGGAGCTAGACGCATGGGTCATTGTATTGCGGATATCGTTAGTGAATTCAACATTCCGAGATCCACAGTATCAAGAGTGTGCCGAGAGTATGAAATTTCAGGCATCACATCCCATCATGGACAGCGCAGAGGGCGACCGCCTGCACTTAACGACTGAGACCGCCGACGTCTGTGTAGAATGGTCAATGTTAATAGACACGCAACATTTCGTCAAATAACTGCCGGAATCAATGTGGGACGGACGAGGGACGTGTCCGATAGGACTATGCGGCGAAATTTGTCTTCCTTGGGCTATGACAGCAGAAGACCGGCTCGAGTGCCTTTACTGACAGCACGACATCGCCTGCAGCGACTCTCCTGGGCTCGTAAGCATATCGACTGGTCCCTAGACCAGTGGAAAACCGTGGCGTGGTCAGATGAGTCACGATTTCAGTTGTTACGAGCTGATGGTAGAGTTCGAGTGTGGCGCAGACCCCACGAAGCCATGGGCCCAAACTGTCAGCAAGGCACTGTTCAAGCTGGTGGTGGAGTGGGCTGTTTTTACATGGCATGGACTCGCTCCTCTGGTGCAACTGAACCGATCATTGACTGGAAATGGTTATGTTCAGCTGCTTGCAGATCACTTGCAGCCATTCATGGACTTCACTTACCCACACAACGATGGGATTTTTATGGATGACAATGCGCCATGTCACCGGGCCAGAACTGTTCGCGATTGGTTTAAGAACGTTCCGGACAATTCCAGCGCATGATCTGGCCACCTAGATCGCCCGATATGAATCCCATCGAGCATTTATGGGACATCATCGAAAGGTCCGTTCGTGCCCAAACTCCTGCACCATCCACACTTACACAATTATGGACGTCTATACAGACAGCATGGCTCAATATTCCTGCAGAGGACTTCCAATGACTTGTGGACTCCATGACACGTCGAGTTGTTGCACTTCGCCGGGCAAAAGGAGGAACGACACGATATTAACAGTCATCCCATGACTTTTGTCACTTCAGTGCATATATATACAGAAAGAGAGAGACAATCGCCCTGACATCATAGCAATATCAAAAACGTAAATATGCATTTCTTCTTTTATATAAATTTCGCTGTATTGTAAATTTGCTTTTTATTTGTGTTGTAAACTTCACAGAATTGTTACTTAATTCATCTTAAGCTTCTAACAATGAATACTGAAAAAGAGGGATTAGTTTAATAAGAGCTGAAACTGAAGAAGAGGGAAAATTTCTTATAGCATTCACTCGATTGAATATTAAATGGAGCAATGAGAAAAATTCAAATTTTACAGCAGAAATGTAATCTGTTGATGGAAATTGAAAATGTTTTAAAATATAATGAAATCTACGATCTCAAATTTCAAGTTATCATGTGAGAATATTATTACTTTTTAAGACATTACCTGTCTTAATTAATTTAAGACATTAACCAGTTTAAACCGGGTTGAAACAATCTCGTGACTTCTCTATCGGTCTGTCTCCCCCACCCCCTCCCTTCTCTCTTTCTATATATACATGATACTTTTCAACCGTAATAGCATTGCTTTATGTAAACAATATTTTTGTAATCATAAACCGCTGTTTTCTATCTTCTGAGATCATAAAGAAGTTTCATGACGGATTGATATCAGAACAGGAGTCAAATCCTTCAATGTCTTACCACTTATGAATGAATGAAGTGATAATCCCGCATTGGGGGAAATAGAAAATACTTTTATCAGAATTGTTACTAAAAGCGGATGAAGGTTTTTTTTAAACATATGATAAAATTTAAATTATTTTATTTACTCTGTAAAGAAATTACTTTCCATAAAAATAACAGCTATGATGTCATAGCTCTATGTCAGCCTCTTAAAAAACGCCTCTGCCGTCAAAGAAGCATGCGCAATAATGCTACAATGCTGTAATAGCAGGTAAAAAAATCTATGCGATTAAAAGATATTGATGAATATTGCCATTGATGCTTTAGTCATTGCCTACGTGATTTCGAGCTTCAACTATTTGTTACCTTCAATTATTCAAAAAACCCTAACGAAGTGAACATCATGGTCTCGCATGATAATAACTAATATTTTGAAATAAATGTGGAGAATTCGGTACTTTTATACTGCCGCATTGAAATGAAACCTTGCCGAGTCTGCATAGCTGAATGGTTATGACACTGGACTCATTGTCAGGAGATCATGTGCTCGAATCCCAGTAGACATTAAGTTTGTTTATTTTTCCTTTATTTCGTGTTCCAGAAGATTCCGTACCTTTTTTTTAATTTACCAGATAAGTGCTCTTACTGTCTCCAGAAAGGTATTCTGCAAGTTCTTGTATAAAAGCTGGAGATCTTTCAATCAGTGCTCTTAGTTCAGAGTTGAGCTAATAAATTAATTTAACTCTACTTCCTGAGTCTACTTGAGTTCTAATATACGTGACAATAGTATCAATGGATAACTGGTCAATAATAACAATATAGTTTTTTTAAAAAAAGTGGGCAGCTCAATCCTGAACAAGTCCAATAAAGAACAGCTAAAAAAAGTACCTCTATATTTTCAGTAATACTACGCTTACGTTTCCATTTTTTATTTCATTCATAAGTGCTTTCTGCCGGTTTCAATTCTGATCTTTAATTTTTAGACCTTTCCACTTTCTTTTTCCTTTGGTATTTGAGAAAGGATTAAAAAATTTTTAAAAATTCGAACTTGAGATGTTGATAAATCTCAATATTTCAGAACAAGCTTTTTTAAAAAAACAACACATTTTGTGGAAATAGTCGTCTGTCTGTCCCTCTGTCTGTCTGCGAACACGATAGCTCAAAAATTCTTTGTGAGAGACGGATGAAATTTAATTATGGATTTCAAATCAAATTTGTAGATTTCTATCAAATTTTGAACGAATTTCATTCAAAGGAAGTTTATTTGGTTGGCTGACTTATGAATGATCTAGATATACGAGTGATATTAATAATAACATACATAAATGGCGTGAACAATCAAATATGAATGATCTCAATAGCCTCAAAACGTAAATATATCGACAAATAAAATTTAATTCACTGGTTCAGCATCTAAAATAGGGTCTCTTGTTAAATTTGAACCCAATGTTAATGGCCTGTCATTCTGTACCTTCTCATACATGTAAATTCAATAATTCATAAACTTGAAAATACCGTAAGTTATCTTCTGATTACATCAATGCCAAATTTTGATTACAATTGGTTGGGAAAAGGCATCTAAAATATTCATTATCGAAATAGATACCATAAAAATATTAGATTCACGCCAAGAATCTATATTTCGTAAATAATATTCACTAAAGTCATGCAAGGCATTAGCACTCTTCCACAATTTCACAATTTATGCATAATTGTATCAATAATTTCTTTTGTTATATTTTTTACTGAAAAGTATGCGAGAACGCTTCAGGGAGACTATTCCTACTGGTTTCACCTTCTGCTAAAAATGTGTTCTTAATTTAAAATTTCTTTTAATAAGGCGAGTTTTTATTTCAAATCGTGAAAATAAAACAGTTTACGTGTGGCCATTAATTTTATCAGTTTATTTATTTCATCTAAGTATCTTAATGGAAAAAAGTAACTGTGGTATTTCTTTATCGCATATAATAATCAGTGAAATTCTTGATCGTAATTTCAAAATTTTTCTTCAGCAATTAATTCTTGATTATTTTATCAACTCTTATTTTGTATTTTCTGTAAAACCGGTTTTGAAACTATCTATGATCCTTTTGTGTCTAAGCTGAGACTCAATATAAATCTATCAGAACAACAAATTCTGAAAGAATATCGCATGCTATTCCATTTTTTTAATCCAACCTTTTGGGGGCCGGTAAGTCACGAGCATCTCACGCCAGATGTATTCCAATTTCCTTAGTAAACACTTTTCTGGATAGAAAATCGTAAGTTGATCGTTAGCGTGCATCTTTAATGGAATCTTTATTTAGAAATGATTTCACTCGGCTGTTGACAAATAGGAAGATTTATGTATGCGTTACAACTATATTTTAAAGTTTTTATTTCTTTCTGGCTTCTCCAATTTTACGCAAGAATGCGAAACGTATATTTACTATTCATATTTTTTTATTATTATAATTTTCATTTTGCATTTCTTTATTATTATAATTTTCATTTTGAATTTTTTTTATTATTCTAATTTTTTTTATATTTCTTTATTATTCTAATTTTTATTTTGTAATTCTTTATTGTTCTAATTTTTATTTTGGATTTCTTAATTGTTTTAATTTTTATTTTGCATTTCTTTATTATTCTGATTTTTTTGTATTTCTTTATTATTCTAATTTTTATTTTGTATTTCTTTATTGTTCTAAGTCTTATTTTGTATTCCTTTATTATTCTATTATTTTGTATATCTTTATTATTCTAATTATTATTTTATACTTTAATTATTCCGGCGTAGGGAAACATTTTCCCGTTTCCAGCTCTTTTCAAGAGTTTTCAAGAATTTAGATTTTTTCAGTTTTTTTTTTTTTTTTCTTTTTCTGTTTAACTATTCAGATTGTTAAAAACGAAGTACTGAAAATGCTTATGTTTATTTTCTTTTTACACACGTGCCAATAAGCCGGAAATGTAACGGCAGTTGCGCGTGTCATGTGATCAGATGGTTTTTATTTTTTTTGGAAAAAGGAAAAATGAGTAGTGTAAGATTTGATTTCGAAGAATAAAGTTTGTTGAGTTTTATGCTCCGTGTTGATTATACGTAGTAATGAATTTTTGTCAGGTTTTTTAATACAGATTTTGTAATGTCTAATTAGATATGTAATTGTGAATATCTTTGTATTCTTGTGCATTTTTCTTGGGCATGAACAAATACGATTTTGTATTTAAATATAGATTGGATTATTGAAAATTAGATGTTGTAATTAAAGCTACTGAACCGCATAATAGATTTAAAATGGCATGGATATTATTCGAATCGGTTGTTGAAAGCTGTCTTTCTAATTAAATGACGCATTTAATAGGTTCCTAATTGGAACATTTACTACTAGCTAATACCCGCGACCCTGTTTTCGTGGAAATTTTGATGCATATGTACAAAAAACTATTAAAGAAGGACAAATAAAAATAAATAATAATAAACCTCACCATAAACCAATACATGTAAAAGTATATGCATATACGAAAAATATATAACATAAATACATTTTAATAACTAAAACACACAAATAACGCAAAAACAATTTATTTACAGTGTGCACCTGAAATAAAACAAAACTCCAAATCAAGTCCGTATTTCTTTAAAATCAGGTTGAATCCATTTTATTTATAGAAAGAGATTGATATAGCTATAACAGTATTATTCACATAATTTTTAAACTTTTAATTTAAATGAAAACACAGTTGTTAACAATCAAGCGCAAACTTCCAACGGCAGTTTGCGTAACGCACATGACTGACTTTCCTACTCCAGTTGGGGTAATGCAATGCAGATTAGAAATTTTTTATTTCCTTTATTCAGTTTTCTTTTAAGTACTTCAGAATGAATCCGAAAGATCGATTCATTAACAACATTTGATTTTAAATACATCAAACACTAAAAAAATAAACAAAATCGTTTGAAATAATTGGTCGAAATACTTCTAACAATAACTTCATTTATGTTGAGAGAAAAGGAACCGGATCCGTACTCATCTTTGGCGGAATTTGGCCACCGCTTTTTGGCGTGCAAGTTAGTTTTTGATGAATAAAAAATGAACCATTCGATGAACCGGAATAAAAAGTAGCCTGTGTTCTATTCCTGACTCTAATCGATCTTTGCGCTAAATTTCATCCAATTCCGTTCAGCTGTTCTGGCGTGATTGTGTAACAAAGATCCATCCATCCATGAAAAATTTTAATATCTATGATATTAGTATATATTATTTTCATTCCTTTAATAATAATACATTTGAAGTGACTTTTTTCATTTTCAATTATTTAATACTTTTCACTTAATTGCAGACTAAAAATTCAATCATTCGTTGCGTGTCTCAGACACGTTATTATAAACGATGTGATTAGCTATCCAATAGTTTACTCGAAACATTGGTTTTGTTTAATCTAAAATTAATCTCGTTTGCGTAGCTTAATATTTATATATCTCATAGTAAAGAAATTTTCATTAACAAATCGTAACAGATTTAGAGATTTGCACATGTTCTGCTTACTGCATACATGAACCTTTCTAATGGAATGGAGTCCCAAAGAATTATAGAGCCTTAAAAACTTTTAAGTGTCCGGACAAACTATTTAAAATTGCGCGTTGTATTTTGTGATAATGTAGTTTTTTTTTTCTGATTTCTCATGTAAGCAGGGCAGTATCTTTATTCCTTAGTCTTCAGTAATGAAGGAATATCGTTTTTCAATTTCATTATGACAATGTTTTCTATTGTTGAAAATTATCCGAAAATTAATCAAATTTGTTCAAAAAATTGATAAAATTTAGAAAAAAAATGAATTACAATTAAAATGACATCATAATTATATTTCGAATTAAATTAAATTTATTTATTGAATTTTGAAAAGATCGAAAAAGTTTGAATATTAATTTTGTGCAGTAGTTTTTTTTCTTTCTTTTTGGGGGAAATTATTAAAGAAAAATTCCAATGCTTCGCTTAGCTTTCAGTTAAGTAAAATTTTTTAAAGATGTACAGATATGTGCATTCCCACCCTTCAAGTTACATATGTACGAAAATTGGTACCTCTAAATTAAACTGTCTGAGCGCGAGCACGCGAGCGACACCAACTTACTTTCTTCATTATTTTAGTAAGTACTAGATGTGTTGTTGCTTCTTACGACACTTGCAATTGGAAAGCCCTCTGTGACGTAGATAGCGATCTGAGCCAATAGAGTGGGTGTCATGATTTTTTAGTGGCGCCATCTAGAGCCAAGAGTACGACTTTTCCATTCACGCGTCACAACCCTTTTTACGAGGCTGACTTTCATTCATGCATTTTCATTCAAAGATCGTTATTTAGACCTGAATCACAGAACGATCTCCACTGAACCAGTACCCCTAGTGGTATTACTCTGGACATGGAGGACATTGTGACCTCTACAGATTTATAGGTGCGTCAGTCACCACCACACACAAGGAGTCTTCGACTGGGAGATTTGAACTCGTAACCTTATGGATACGAGTCGAACGCCCTACCAACCAGGCTATCCCGGCCGCAAGTACTAGATGTGCCTGTCTAGACGGATTATTATCCTTAAGCAATATTTCGAATATATATAATTATCGCAGATTAAATTATGGTAATTGTATAAGAAAAACTCAAGTGCATTAGCAGACTTCTTAAGAAGGGAGAAAAAAAAATTATTATTTGCTGTATACTTGAGATGTAAGCATATAAACTTTACTTTACTTATATTAATGTCCCGTCTCGTGGCTTGCTTTCTTTTCTAGGACCAAACCATCTCTGTTATTAGATGACGCCTTCTCTACTACAATTTCACGATAGCAAAGAAAAGAGGCATCTAATTAGATAGATGGTCCTGGTATCAGGTGAGGGTAGTAGCTGTGAACGTGTTAAAGCAATACTAGGACTATTTTGGAACGGAACTCGTCATTTTGAACCACAGTCAGATGACGAGGACGAAATCTGAGCTGGAAACCCCCTCTCCAAACTTCACCACCACACCAGCGGGAGGACGTTTGGCCCCGACGGATTTAACGTGGACCATACCAGCTTACACGAAGGTTCTTCGGTGGAATCGGGACTCGAACCTGTAGCCCTCAGGTTCCGAAGCCGAGACCTTACCTTACCACCAGGCCACCACGGCCCTGTAAGCAGATAAAATGGCATCTGAAAGAATCAAAACTTCTAAAATAAGTTTCTTTTTCCTTTCATATGCGTTTTTCTCTATTCTTTATGTTTATGAACACTCAAATCTAAATTTATCATTAAAATCGGATTGAATTAAATAGAGATCCACTTACAGAAAAATGCAAATATGAAAATAAAAAATGCTGAAAAGAATAACAATCACTTCAAATGGGTCCTAGTAGAGACAATTTCTATTTATGAAGCCCTAACGTAGATGGAGCATAAATCGCTCTTATTACTTAATGCCGAATGGCAACAGTCAACTGTAAACAAACCATCGCACGAATTTCATGCAGATTGTTTGAACGTTTTTACAGCTGCAGTGGGTTTAAATCTTTGCAGCTAAATTAATGGAGCTGCAAAATAGTTTTAAATAATTTCTGAAGTCGTTCGCTGTGTCACTGAAAAATGCATCTAGTTAGAGGAAAGAATATATAAAAGAAATTATAGAAACAGGCTTCAAACAGGAAGTTTAATCAAGCGCTAAATAGGCTTAACCGTCACCATAATAGGTAAGAAATATTACGAATTGTCTATGGAAACTGATATTCGAATCTTCCAAAGCAATTACTACAACTTTCATTATATTATCTGAAGAATAAAAAAATTACATTTTTAATGATATGTATTTTATTTTATTACATTAATTAACAGGTATTTTATTTTATTTAAAACAAATTATCTTTTTAATGTTATTGACTTTATTTTCGTAGCATTTTTCCTTACCTTTAATATTTTAATTCCACATTATACAATGTTTTAAAATTCTTTGATGGAATTGAAACACATCCATCAAAATATTCCACAACGCATTTTTAACTCTCATTAACTTCTTCGCTTCGTAATTCTTATACGCAGACGGTCGGACAGACAAACTTCCCCTGACTGGATTTCGTTCTAAATTTGATACAAAATTTTATCCGTTATAGTGAAAGGCATTTTTACAGCGATCTTTTTCAGATATACGGAATTCTAATGACGCGTTTTTCCGACTCAATGAATTCCAGATGTGATGTTAATGTAAACAAATTGAACTCATTAGACTAAACTTGGGATGAAAAAATTCTTCTAAGCAATTATTTTCTTGCTCACGAAATGGATAAACAGAAAAAGAAATGCGATAGGCAACACCTTGAATATTCCGTTGTGGACCCTTCCAACAGGTCTCTTTGCTGGTAATTCTACGGAGCCTTATGCTGAGATGCCAGCGAAGAGAAATAAGATCTTACTTAAAGAGATCCTGTCCTAGAGATTAAAAAACCTTCCAGCATTGGTCGGAACAGTTTTGAAAAATTGGATTTGTTTAAAAAAATATTTATGGTTTTCAGATGTATTGTTAATTATAAACTCTGTGAATACAAAGAATTATTTGAAAACTTAATATATTTTGAGAAATTGGAAACTTTGCGGTGAATTTTAATGAAATTTAATCAAAACGATTATCACTCTACGCAAAATGGTAATGCAGCAATCCTATTTTTCTTTGTACATAAATTCTAGAATATAGTGATGAACGAAATGAACCAAAATCTAAGAAAAATTTTGAGACGCAAAGAAGTGATGGGTAAAAATAGACATATATGTGCATTTTTTCCATCAATTCGCCACTTAATTTTTCTAAAAACACATATAAATGGAAAAGTATTTTACCAACAATAAAACTTTTGGTTCATTTCATTGCCCACATTATTCAAAACACACGCTGAAATTTTTGCTTAAATACCTCTATTAGTGTTTGAGGTATCGTGTAAAAGGTGAAGAATTTTTATGAAAATTAATGTTTTGAGAAAATTGAAGCTAAAGACAAATTTTATCTAAAAAAAAAGGGATTTATTTACAATTCTCCTGGAGGATAGGTCGGGGCCTTCTTTTTCCTAGAAGTGATGAACTGTTTTGGGAAGAGGAAAGTCTGAACTACAAGAAATGACAATAAGAAAAAAAAATTACCCATGTGATCGATAGCCCGTGTTTTTAACGTAGTAGGGCACCTTAACACTTTGTTGATCGGGAATTTTACACAGAAACTATGCCATGTCATTCGCTATTATTTTTTTATTGAATATGGGGGTAAAATATTCTAAATAAACTCAAATAAATTTTATTTATACTGAATGAAGTGAAAATAAACTATGAACATATTTTTTTATAACTTTTAATAATAATTTTTATATGATAAATTGTATGGAAATCACCTGCGTATAATGGTACACAGCAGGTTTTGCAGATATATCCTGTTTCGCTGTGCTTTCCTTTTGAAGAGCATACTCTACACCTTATAATTGGATTTGTTTTTATGCCAGTAAACTTATTTCAAAATCGCCTGGACTATCAGATAAAGTACCCGCGTATAACTTCTTGAAAAGTTCTTCGCCGATACGTTCCGCCATAGTTGAAGTTTTAGAATTATTCTAAAATTGTGATAAAAATCTGAATACCAAGAATAGTAATTTTTTTTGTTACAAAGCGGACACGACTCAACACGATACGCCAAGTTTTTGAAATACTCTACATCGCCCTGGGTGTCATAAATTGAAATAGATAATGCAAGTGCAATGACGAGTTAACTCATCCCCGGGGAGCAACGTCTGTTTCTGAAAAGACGGGTGAACTCGTCTCCTGTTAGCAACGTTTGGTTACGAAAAGACGAGTTAACTCTTCATCGGTTCAGCAACATTTGGTATGAAAAGACGAGTGAACTCGTCACCTGTCAGCAACATTTGGTATGAAAAGACGAGTGAAATCGTCTCCGGTTAGCAACGTTTGTTTACGAAAAGACGAGTTAACCCGTCATCGGTTCAGCAACATTTGGGTATGAAAAGACGAGTTAACCCGTCACCACTCAGCAACGTTTGGTGTTTAGTAAATTTCAAAGTGTTTAGTAAGACTTTTCATAGTTACGATTTGTTTCAATCATTTATTTTTTCATAAAGTTCCTGGAAAAACGGGTCACTACGACTCATATGGATTGTTTCATAAAAAATAAAACCCTCACAAATTGTGTGGTCTTTCATGAGGTTCAGTGAACTGCTACAGCCCCGAACGCACGGCAAGTTTTGTTCCTTTTTGGGAGAATCTTCAGCTGGCGCAGAAAAATGCACATCCCTCTCGTGTTCTCAAATAATAAGGTATAGGCGAATCTCTCTCTCGTCTTTCTTCATATTGTGTTTTTGTGCGGGCTCGTCAACAAGGGTTGGAGAGTGTAAACAGCGGGTTATTGACACGCGACAGGTTGTTTGGCATCGGTATCTAAGGTGACCGCGTTCGGAGGGATGAAAAAACCGAAAGTGGATCTATCTCTTTAATTGTTTTCTGATAAAAGGAGAAAAAACAGATACTTTGTGGGGTAATTATTTCATTTCGCTAATGGATGCAGAGTATGGATCTTTGAGCAATAATTCTTGAATTCTTAATTAAATTTACTCTACTTCCACTTTTTTTTTCGAAATGTAGGTCATCTCGTTATGAATCACAGTGAAAAATAGCAAACGTGGAGACTTAAAGATGAATATAAAACAAACAAAATTGGAAGTAAATATCTTTGCAATAACACATTCGTTGCCATTGACGCACCTGTGCGTTATAAATAATATGTAATTGTACCAAACCATCTATGTTATTAGATGGCACCTTCTCCACTGCAGTTAAAAGATGGCAAAAAAGGGGTCATCTGATTTGACAGACGGTCCTGATATCAGGCGTGGGTAGTGGCAGTGAACGGGTTAAGAAAAATTCGGCATTGCAACCTGTTCTGCGAATTTCCATTTTTTTGGTCCGTTGTAAACAAACGATGCATAAATACACACTTTTTGTCATACACAATATTGGCTGATACGTACAGAATAAAACTAAACTGCCAGACACGCCTAATATATTTTTGACGATAAGTAGAGTGCGTAATATTCACAAATAGGAGTCGTGACAGCTAATGGGTTAATATACTCTACACAAGTCTTGAGGAAGCCCTAAATTCGGACTAGATCTGATTCTATTCTATTCCAAACAGTGCAAATTCACCTTAAATCCATCGAAGTCGAAAGGGCTTGTTTTGGTGTTGTGTTGTTACACGGCTATTAATCGATACAGATTAAAAACTCTCTTTAACACAAACACAAAAAACATTAATTTTGATTTTAAGCCTGCAGCAGCGTGCGGCCAGACGTAACAAAAACACACGCTGAAAACCGTTCACTGACGGTGCCACACAGAATATATAAATTTCAAAACACGGAATTGTTGCCAAATACATTACTGAAATATTTGAATGATAAAAAATACGCAAAGACAGTATAAGAGAGAACACAAAAAATAATTAAGAGAACAAATAAAAATAAAGACAATACATAATAAAAATACAGATACACTCAACAGCTATTAACCTCGAAGTTGCGAGTTCGAACCTCAAGAATGTACATTGGTGACTCTCGTTTTAAACGAACAAACATAACATTCGTTTGTTAGTTCAAAAGTCAAACAAGGTAGCAAAAGTCACCATAAGGCTTGACGCGCCAAAATCGTTTATTACCTGCCATAATCCTTGGCGCTATAAAAACGTTCGTCTCACATACGACTCACTGGAGGGGGAGTATTCTGGTGGTAAATTCATAAGCCAGATAACATCTACGGGATATGAGAAATTGCTTTTGTCTAGTGGCTATGTTACGAGGCTTCCGATCCGAAGGTCCTGAGTTCTATTCCGAGTCAACATCAGTTACCACAATAGTAATGTTACAAATCTGTGATGCTACTTCCCAGCATGGTTGGGTCTATCACTGGAAAGACTGATTTACAATCACTAAAGGGAGAGTAATGTGGTGGTTTGTTCATAAGCAAGATAACAATCTCGGAGTACGAGTGTACACTTTTGTCCAAGGGTTAAATCACACGGCTACGAACCCAATGGTCCCGAGTTCGAACCTCAAGAATGCACAGACTATTGCTGATAATTGACTTCAAAATAAAAGATTACTGTAAGATAAGTTATTCACACCCGTTCCAAATCGGGTTTTTTCCCCTTTCTTCCCATATAGCAGAAACGCTGAGAACACTCCAACCCTTCTGCAAACACTTGAGTACATCTGAAATCCCTTCTTTTATACGTATTTACTGTCCTCTGTTACTGAGAATCGGTAATACCTTTTTCCAAATAGGGGAAAACACAAATAAATCAATCTTTACAATTACAAATATTTCCCTTTTCACCGACTTGCTGGATTTTAAATGTTCATTTTGAAATAATGATCTACATGTTTATTGAACAGTTAATATAGACATATTAGTTTTAGCAAGAACCAAACCAACAGATATACAATGCTCCAAATATATCCATAACACTGTTTGAGCTAACCATAATACGAGACGAGGTCCGATTCTCTTACAATCTTAACGGCGCAAATCAACCTTAAATACATCTAAGTCGAAAGGTTTTTTGATCATAATACTGAATTTTGGTAAACGATACCTGCTCAGGTGTCATCCTTGTTATATGATCATAGTTTCAAATACGAAATCCGGCCTAAAAACTTCGAAAAAGTCATTTCTATAATTATGTTCCGTCTTTTTAACATATCTATTTAAAGAGATTCAAACGATATCACCGGTTCTTTCAGAAAAATCCTCTTCAAACCAAATCTAACTGAACCAAATCTTCTCTCCATTTTTTAACTATTTCCCACCTTTTATATAAATTCGAGAAACGGCAGTCCGAGAGTGGAAGGGTGGTTCGATTCCACGCCGTGCCTATTTTGTCTGGTTTCCACTTTTTCACACTTATCTTTTGCCTGCCATGGTGACCTGGCAGTAAGGTCTCGTCTTCGGAACTAGAGTGTTTCAGGCTCGAAACCAGATTCCACCGAAGAACCGTCTTGTGAGGGAGGGGGCTGCTGCTAGTTAAATCCGTCAGGTCAAACGTCCTCCCACTGGTGGAGAGGGGAGGGTGCCAGTTCAGATGTTGTCCTCGTCATCTGACTGTGGTTCAAAATGAGGTGGTCCATCCCAAAATAGTCCTCGTGTTGCTTTACAACAGGACGTTAAGATAACTAGACCTAAACCTTGCCAGCCGTGGCCACAGGATTATACAAAACTACCACAACATCATCATGACTTCTCTAATTTAAAGGAATATGCATAAGAAGAAAGAAAAATAGTTCAAGTGAATTAAAAGAAATAGAAAATGAATGATTAATATAGATATTAATTGACTCGCGTAGAGATAAACAGATCTCAATTTTTACCTACATTTGTACGTATTACATTTCATATTAAATTAAATTAAATAGGTAGCTTGGGTTTCAAATATTGTGCTGAAAAAATTATTATTCAGTACTCATTTTTTTTCGAAATATCCAGGGTTAAGAATTTATTTTTTTGCAGAAAACTATTACACTGAATACCTAAACTTCTGATTTTAAAATATTGATAAAGCGGATGTAAAATGGGGCCTTGTCAAAGTAAATGGGCCATATTAAATATTGATATGTACAAGAGTGGTTTAAGTAAAATAACAATTAACCACGCCCATTCCTGGCGTTATCAGATAATGCGGACTAATCTTTTAAAAATGTCTCTATTAGTCGAATCTGTGTGTGTAATTTAGTCCGTTTACAGCATTTCCATTATTTAATAAGCTTTCATATTTTATTTTATTTCTTTTCCCATTTGTATACAATGTTTTTGTTCTACGTTTATAATTTGTGACTACTAATATTGCTTGTTTGTTTGTCATTTATTTATGGAACAATGCTTTTTATTACATGGCGGAGCACTGTTAGCCAAAAAGTATGTGTGAGTGACTGACATATTCGTGTTCAAGACAAGAAAACTGTTCTAGGAAAAAGACTTATTATTATTCAGCATTTACCCCTAGGAGGGAAGGGCCACCTCGTCATTGAGGTGGAGATGCTTCCGGTATGGTGGTTGGATTTCGCAAACTCGGTGGGTACATAAATAGGTGGAGAATATGACTCTTCCCATCGATGAAGGAACGTATTTCCTACGGGGTGGGTTGTACCGTGGCTGGTTATGGCCTTTAGGGCTCAGCCAGTAATGCTTTCCAGCCAGTAATGCTGTAGTGGTAGTTCCTTCATTCAATATTTGTTTCCAAGGGCCTTCGGGCGTGTTGGAGAGTCAGTAATATGGCTTATATATCTGCACTTCAATTGTTAACTCAGGGTATCTTTAGATACAACCAGAATCATCCATATGGCTCTTTTAATTTTATAGTTATAATATTAACTTACATGCGGACTGGCTGACTTTTTCAGCATGGATCTCAATGAAAATCAAATAGAAATATACAAATTTTATATATGGACCACCTACCAAATTTTATCAATCAATTTCGTAGCATTTTTTAACTATCATGTTATCAGCATGTATCGGACATAATTCTGTGTCATGCATCATGTTATTTGCCGGCATAATTCCAGAAATGTAACTAAGAAGGAGACTTGACACGTAAAGATTCGTGAAGATCTCGAGTTTGAATTTTTTTTTGATGACAATATTTTCTCTTTGATATAAAGAGATACAAAGAAAATAAAAATTAGGCAATATTTATTAATAATCTAGAAAATAAGCAAAATAAATAGAATGAATGCATGATGGCTAGAACAAGATTTACATTATACTAGCTGGTACCCGGCGCGTTGCTGCCGTAAAAGAAATAATTTTGGAAAAATCGTTTGGAATTTGAAATAGTTATCATGTTTAAGGAAGAATATTCATTTTCTGTTTGGCAATGAATGCATTCATTGAATTTGAAGGATATATAAAGGAGAAGCGTGTTTACTCTAATTTTATTACTCGATTCCACAAACAAATATTCTTTATTTATATAGATTTGTGTATTCTTTTAGAATTGTAAAGCTCGTTGTTCTATCGGATTGGTAATGAAAGAAACTATTTATTGCATCTCGTGACTCGTTTAATATTCGTTCAGAATTCTCAAGTGTAATGTTAAAAAATGTGGTTAAAATGTTTTCCTTCAAAATTGATTAAACACGGAAAATAAATTTATATCATAAAATCTTTAATATAGTTGAAAATATAATTTTTGGAAACTGAGATGGTGCAAAATTATTTGTAACCTAATATTTTCAGAAGTGACTGCAAAAATGGTAACATTTTAATAAGTGTTTAGTTACAAATTCAAATTTATAAGATTGGTTCCCCTAAAACTTTCTCGCACTCTCTCTAATAAAACTATTACCTCCTAGAAAGAATTACATAGCATTTACGCACAATAGCTCCGAAATATCAACGTCTAGCTTGAATTCAGCATCGTTACTGATTCTCTCGTCTCCTTGGCGAGTTATTTAGTGGTTAATAGATGCAAAAAATAGATTGGAAATTATTATTATTATTTTGCTTTCGAAGGTTGTATTATGCCTATAACTTTCACGTAATTGCAACCAATATGTTGTCGGAGTGTTATCGCAATCGAATAAGCGGTACGGCAGCGCATAAGAGACATACACACACATACATTTTTATTTATATAGATTATTAGTCAATGACATCAGTTCCTTTTATTCTTCTTTTGGATGTCAGCGGGTGACTGCATAGAAAACCATTCTTTTTCTACTGATGACAGCATTTTTCTAACCACACCATCTGACATTTATTAGCTTCAGATTTCTTATCCAACCTCTTCCTTTCTCTCTCTCCCTAAAAAAACCCACTTCTCATCTAACAACAGCAACAAAAACACCCCTACTGCGGTAACTACATTACTTTAATTACCCCATTTCAGATTACTTTACAGAGAGGGAAATTAACCTCGGATTCAATTCAATCGAATCGTGCCTCGATGGCAAAAAAAGGTGAACCGGCAATTTCCTGAACTGTCGGGTGAATCCATACCATTAAATGTTAAAAAATGTGATTAAAAGATATTCTTTTAAAATGGATTAAACTTAGAAAATATATTTATATCATAAAATCTTTAATATAGTTGAAAAGATAATTTTCTGAAAACTGAGATGATGCAAAATTATTTGTTTTCTAATATTTTCGGAAGTGACTGCAAAAAAACGCTAAAATTTTAATAAATGTTTAATTAAAGCTCTAGGATCGATTCCCTAAAACTTTTTCGCACACTCTCTAATAAAACTTTTTCCTCAGAGAAAGACTCGCATTGTATTTACGTTCAATGCCTACGAAATACTAACGTCTAGCTTGAATTAAGTATTTTCACTGAATCTGTTGTCTCCTTGGCGAGTGATTTGGCGGTTAACCCATGCTTAGTAGATGCGGAAAATAGATCTGAAAATATTTTTACACTTTAGATTACCGTATTATGCCTAAAACCTTCGCGTAAGTGCAAGCAGTATGTTGTAGAATTTTAATCGGAATCGGATGAGTGGTACGGCATCGCATAAGAGACATACAAACATTCATTTTTATTTATATAAATAAGTTTAGCTTAGTTTAGTTATAGCAACGTCTCGTTTACAAAGCAGCACTAAAGTTATTTTGGGAAATACTTCGTAATTGTGAATGCGGTCAGATGACGAGGAAGACATCACAGTTGGCATCCCTTTCTCCAACATTTAGCACGGCATCAGCAAGAAGACACCTGACCCCGATGGCTTTAACGTGTACTGGACCCGCGTACAACTTTTTTCGGTGAACTCAAACCTAGAACTTTCCGGTAACGAAACCGAGATCTTGCCTTAACTTACGTAAGAAAATCAAATTGCTATAACTTTTTCTCAGACAGAAAAGTGTGCCAGAATTACAATATACTGAATGGATTCCTCCTAGAATGTGATTTCTTGTCTTATGAGCAGAAATCGAATTCTATTTGTATTTGTAAAAGGAACGATGCTCAAATTATTTCTGACATTCATAATTTTTTACATTTCTCTAGATACAATGTTTCAAATAGGATATGCAATGCATTTTATTTAAATCCTTTGGCATTTCAAAAAAAAAATGCTTATGAAGAATCGTAATGGACAGCTGTGACTAGGATAATCGGATTGGAAAAAATTTTGCTTCAGCTACTGATTTCAATAAAAGATGCGCTGTCAAAGAAAATAAACGAATGTTTTATTGTTATGTCTGCTATCTTTATATCGCCAGATGGCATTAAGTAAAAAAAAAAAAAAAAAAAAAAAAAAAACAGTGTAAAGATGAGCGAAATCTGAATTCATTTTTCCCTTGATGTCATTTTTTTTATCGTCTGCCAGTTTCTGTATCTTTTTGGTTATTCCTGCTGATAAGAAATTCTTTAATTGTTTATCCGAGAGATTCCATCATTTGTTCTTTTTATACCATTGTATTCTTTAAAATAATTCAAGGCATAAGCTTATGATTCTTGTACATTCGTATTATTATTATTTCATGTATCTTCGAAACAGATCAACCGATTTGGATCAAATTTTATATTTAGGTAAGGTTTTGCTTTTTAATCCTATTTATACAAGTGTCTTTCCTGACGAACGACTCACATTTTATATTTTATTTGGGACTTTTTTTTCGCCTGCTCTCAAGCTAATAATCTCTTATAACACCACATCGCCACGATTTCACCATGATACAACTGAGTGTAAATTTAAATATACACGTAATGATAGATAAACTGTAAAATAAATAGTGTGCCTTAACATCGTATCGAATAACTTATTAAACTAGGCGTATTCATAATTATTTTTTAAATTTTAAATGGCCAGTTTATAAGTCGGCAAGATTGAAAAATATTCATATATAATCAATATGCGATTCGTATCGATAAATAAATATAGATAATGTTCTTTTCAGTTTTCTGTGACGACCACTTTTCGATGTTTCTCTATCATTAAGAAGAGAGACGCAGAAGAATGATAACATTTCCGGAATTCTTCGCCATTCTTTGACCTTGATTTTCGCCATGTTATATACTTTTTTATTTAATTTTTTTTCTCACCTGCCTTTTACTGTTTCAATTCAGTCTGCGTGTAGTCCGAGTTTATTTTATTGTTAAATGTAAACATCCTTTTATCTTTCTCTTCATCCCTATCTTGACGAATTAAACCCATTCTAACGCATGCGCAAAAGCGAGGAGGGTTTTTGGACCCGTTCACAAATAATATATACAGGGTGATTATAATTTAACTTGCCCTATAAACAGCGTCCTAAAATGCTAACGAGCTACGAAATTTGGTATATAAACTTTACACGAGATTCACCCTCGGAAATTCGAAAAAAACATTTTAGTTTTAAAATTTACTCTTGTTCAAATGCTCATTTCTTCGCGGCAACTCACCTTTTCCAGTTCGGCCATTGCCTGACGTGGTTAGCACTTTGTATAAAATTCTATACTTAAAAAAATTTGAAATTAATTTTAATATGCAATACAGATAAAACGTTATTATTATTATATTATTGGTAAAGTGATCCCACTATTCACTGTACATGATGTGAATGCAGATTTCTCATCTTCTTTCATTATTTCCAACAAAATTTTAGTCATTGTCTCTCAAGCTATTTTTCATCCGAAAATATATCTCTCTGGGGAATACTCTTATCCTTAAAACACAGGAAATGTTTTACGGGGGACGTAATTTCACTCCAAGGATGACAAAAGAGCCGAAACGTGTAATCCTGAACTTTGCGCTTGTTCTGTACACATTTGTACTTAATGAATTTTATTCATATTAAATAGTGGCATCTTATTCTTTCCTGATATAATTCATCTTGTGGCTTGCATGGTGCTCGAAATGGAATAATGCATTTATACTTGTAAAGTATTTAAGGAGATACAGGGTGTCTTAAATTTTGGCATTTTATAAAATAAAATGTGTAGGTAGATTTCCATTTTTGATGCCTGGCTAACAGTTCGATACGTGTAGTAAAAAAATAATAATCTTTGGATTTTTCATCCATTGATGATAATATTTATTAAATTATATCATGTTGCTCAGTTTCAGCTGGTTTTATCTCAGCAATTATTTTGATGCCGATTTGTTTTCAAAATGATTTATTGGTATACGTGAATACTCGCCTTTAAATAATTTAATAGCTATAATGTTATGCATGAATGTATAATTACGAGAAATATCGGGTTTCTAAACTAAAATGTCTTGGGCATTTAATGTCTGAAGTTTTATTCATCTCTTACAAAAGATCATCTTCCCAAAATGATCCTTTCCAAACATTCGAATTTTTTTTTAAATTGTTGAGGCGGGATTAAAACAGATATCGTTCGATATGGGTCAGAATAAAGGAAGTTCTATTGTGCATGCAGTAACAAAATTATAACATCGATACTCATTACAATCAGATTGAAGAGTTTATTTGTATTCTTGTTTTCCAACTTATTGAGCTCTTTCTTATACAACGAAAATAAAAGAAGCCACACAAAAAATGACAGAAACAAATGAAACAAATTAAGTTTTTGTAACCAAATTTCTGTCGACAAAAAATTAAAGAATGCGTTTAAATGAAAAATAAGGTGGTATTAAGCCTTCCAGGAGCTTTTGGCAAAAAGAGCTTTGGAGACCCCCCCCCCTTTCTTTTCCAAATTTTCAGATTCGAATTTTTAATTTACTCTTATTAATAGGAATGAATTTTTATTAAAAGGAATAAAATAAAAAAATGTTCGATTGAATGGATTTTATAATTAGAAGAAAGCTTGAAATCAAATAACTTTCAAATTCCATTTTTAAAAATGTCAAAGGTTAAGGGTCACCCCAAAATTATGGGACCTCTAGATAACTGTCTGCTTCCTCTAATCCAATTCTGATCATAAACCGAATATTCTTTGATTAATTATTTAAAGTCCTAATATATTCAAGAAAAATTATTGAAAACGAGGAACAAAATTTAGATAAAAAGTATATTGTATTAAAATTGGCAAAAATATCGCAACAAAAATTAAAATCGAATACTTATTTAGATAGCTTTGAAGCGTATTAATGTTATCCCCTCCATTTAAACCTTTAAAGTCACAAATTAAATGTATAATTTTTTATTAATAAAATTCCATTTGAATTAATTATGCATTTCATTAGAATTACCTTTGAATTTCTAAAAACGTCGATTGACTGATTAATAAAAGATGAGACGAAAATGGACAAAGCATAATTTATTTTGAGTCTAGTATCCCCTTTTTCAAATAATATTTAATGTTTTAATAGATTTTGCTTAACAAGGCACTAGAAAATGCACCAAAACCAGTTATGGCAGCGATCGAACCAACCAATCAATTAACATGCTGCCAACGCAATTCTTCTCAATTTAATCTAACATATAATTCCCCTTTTTTCCCGTGTGAATGCGCTCAGACGATTTTTGACAAACAGCGGACGTGCGAAATGCAATCGATATGCGGGTAGCGTACAGTTAGAGTTATTGCTTGCTCGATACTCTTCCTCCCACCCCACCCCCCTTCTCCTTCGTCCCTCCCCCCTCCCTCCTCCCCAGCATTTAAGTAACATCAATAAACTCTCGACAAAAGCGAAGCGATTTCAATGGCGGACCTACGTTGCTAGGCGACGAACCATCTCTGGACTCCATTACAATAAATGTCAAAAGTGTCGATGATGGAATCTGGCAATGGATTCTGCAGCGGCAAATATGGAAGAGAGAAGAGAATCAGCAAACGATTCCGATCTTCGCTCCTCCAAAATGGCGAACGGGGAAAAACAGAATTTGAATAAATAAATGAATTTTCATCTCCTTCGCTTTCCTTTCACTTTGCCCGGATTTTTTGAAGCCTATCCTTTTTAGAACGTTGTCTTTCTGCCTTCCGTCTTCTTTTTTGTTCTTTTATGAAGAATAAAAAAAAAAAAAAAGAAAGTGAAATAAAATGGAATTGAAATCCATTTTTGAAAGAAAGGAATATTTGAATTGATCGATTATTTCTTTGGCTGGAACTTTCCTATAACTTTTTTATGTTTCTGCGTTGATACAATCCATTTTTTTTCTGACAGCTGGGAATATGTAAAATGATTATAGAATGGAAAAATTTCAAACGTTTTTCTGCATTCAATATACTGAGATTGTATTTTTATATGAATGAAGTATCGAAATAACTGTTTTATTTATTATCATATGACGACTTTTTAACTTCGCATATTTTCTCATATATGTATATATAAATTATTGTAATTATCAAAAAAAAAAAAAAAAAAAACCCGAACAAGATTTTGACGGAACACCACGTTTTAAACTTCTCAGAATTTAATAGGCATATTTTTTGATATTATTTGTATCTATTACTGACAAAGATAGTTCCAAAATTCTTTCAGATAGACAAAAAAAAATTTAGTATAAGGTATTTGCATTAAATTTGTAGATTTCTATCAAATTTTGAGTCATAGTGATAACTCAATCTTTCCATCTGTTAGAATAAACTATGATAATTATCCATCAAAAAGAGCTAAGTCAATACAATCCGGTATACAGATTTAACATCTATAATTTAGACATATATATTTTTAAAAACTTGTAAGCGCGATAATTGAAAAATACAAAAACTTAAATATATCAAATTTGGTATGAAATTTTGTGATAAAACTTGTAGGTTTTTTGTCTAATTTCGTTTCAGTTGATGGGAAAAACGAGTCTAAAACAAAAATTTATTGTTGTTAGAGGGTACGAAATTTTTTTATGCAGATCATAACTGTTGGTTTTCTGCATTGAGGTGCCTGATTACGTTAAAAGCATTAGTTATCGACCCCACTGGCGATTTTTTAATGTTTTTATTTCTTGTAGTTCAGCCTTTCCGAAACAATTTATGTTTTGTAGGAGAAGGAAAACTTGACCTATCATCCAAGGTCACATATTTTTCAGATAAAATTTGCCTTTAACTACAATTTTCTCAAAACTAATTTTCATGAAAATTATCATGATATCTCAAAAATTAGTAGAGGTATTTACATAAAACTTTTGGCTTGTGTTTTAAATGATATGGGCAATGAAATAAACCAAAAGTTTTATTGTTGGTGTATAACTCTTTCATTTATAGGAGTTTTAAGAAAAATTAAGCTGTGAATTTATGGAAAAAATGCATATATGCGTGTTTTTTTTACCCATCACTTCTTTGCATCGCTAGATTTTTCTTAGATTTTCGTTCATTTCATTCATCATTATATTCTATAACTTGTGTGCAAAGAAAAATAAGATTGTTACATTACAATTTTGTGTACAGTGTTAAACGTTTTGGTTAAATTTCATTAAAATTTACTACACATTTTCCTGTTTCTCAAAATATATTTTCAAATAATTTTGGTATATTAATGGTATTTTATATCATAATTGTCGATACATCTAAAAACCATAGTTATAAATAGTTTTTTAAAAATCCAATTTTTCAAAAATTTTCCTTCGAACATCGTCGGATACTATAATTTTTAAAAAATTTAACAAGCACCCATTTCAAACCTTTTGAAAGCTCATATTAAATAAAAATATTTTCTGAAGTTTACTGGAAGGTACGAATGCAACATGTACATAACGGCTTGTATATTCCCATCTTGTTGCATAACCTGACTAGACGACATATGAAGCGTACTATTTCAAAATTTGCAGACTAAGTAATAATCTTGGAAGCCATTAAGCTGAAAGACGCAGGGGACTAAAAAAACTGAAAAAAAATTAGCAGACTAGTTGCAAAATAAATTTATTTAAAAAAATGCAAACTCAACGAATTATGAAATGTCCGAATTACTATTATTTTGACCTGGTTTAGCTCTGTTTCATTAGGCTTAATCAGTTATTACTATATATGCATCGTCATCTAGAGTATAAGAGTAAACAAATGATTGGAAATCATAGAAATTAAAGAAATAATAACTGGTGAAAACTAAAATCACTAAAAAACTCATTGAACTGGAAGTATACGGACATTTGAAATTAAATGAACCCATCATTAAAGGGAAAATGATTATGATGTGAATCACCTAAAGCTGCGAAATAGCTACATATTCTACAAACCACGGAAGTTTAATTTTAGAATTCATAACATAATTTTGCAGAAGAGAAACATATGCGATATCCAAGCAAGTAAAGTTTATAATATACTAGCTGGTACTCGGCGCGCTGCTGCCGCCGAAAAAAATAACATACGATTTGACGAAAGTATACATTAAGCAAATGAATAACATACGATAATCCTATTTTCTTAATGATGTTTTATATCTCTTCTTATTTATAATATAACTAGCTCGTACCCGCCGAGTTGCAGCCACCCAATAAAACAATATTAAATGCCATTAATCAGTGATTTGGCAATGCTAATTAGAAATAGGATGATTTACGATAGCATATAAAATAGGAACAACCTAATATTCAATTTAATGTATTAGATTTCTGTATTCTTTTAGAATTGTAAACGTGTTCTTTCAGAATGGTAATGAAAGAAACTATTTATGGTATCTCGTGATTCGTTTCATATTCGTTCGGAATTCTCAAATTTAATCTTAGAAAATGTGATTAAAATATTTTCTTTTGAAATGGATTAAACATAGGAAATATTTTTATACCATGAAATCGTCAATATAGTTGAAAAGATAATTTTTGAGAATTAAGATGGTGCAAAATGATTTGTACAACAATATTTTTGGTGATTATTGCGAAAAACGCCAACATTTATTTACATTTTTAAACCCCCAGAATTGGTCTCTTCAAAAACTTTCTCTCATAATCTGTCATAAAGTTGTTACCTCTGAGAATAACTTGCATGACATTTCCGTTCTACAGCTACAAAATATGAGCCTTCAATTTGTATTTAGCATTTCTACCGAATCTATTGTCTCCTTGGCGTGTTACTTGGAGATTAATCCTGGGTAAATAAATGCGGTTGAGATTCGAATTCTTTAAAAAAATTTAGACAAGTCCCTATAACAAACCCGTAGATGTAAGCAGTGAGCTGACCAAGTTTCATCGCCATCGGATGAACGGTGTAGGAAGGCATAAGAGACACACAGACAAACATTCATTTTTATTTATATAAGATTTATATCCCATTTTGAAACAACACAACAGCTATTTTAAGACAGTTCTCATAATTTTGAACCGGGGTTAGATGGTGAGAGCAATTATTGAAATAGCAATCCATTTTTCATTTCCACACACCACGTGATCTCACAATAAAACGTTTCAAATAATGTACAACTCAAATAATTCGCAACTGAATCTACTCTACTAATCTAAGGTAAAGATTTTTTAACTTAATACATTATGAACCTTCACGTAACCTTCAGAAATTAGTTGTGACGCAATAAAATATCGCGACATTTTTTAAATCTACTTTATTCATGAGTAGTATACGTTTTTTATTCCAAAACCACACATGAAATGTGTTGTATTTGAGACGCAATGTTATAACTGTTTTGTAGTTCAGTCAGAATAAAATTACATGAGTTTGAAGTGCTTATTCAGCATATAAAATTATTATAGTCCCCCCCCCACCTCCTGGACAAATCTCGATCTTCGCTCAATTAGTTCGAGAATGCTTCTTCTTGTATACATCCGACCATCCTGCCACCACTGAACGTAGCAGTATCGACAGGATTTGTTGTGGCCGACTGCTGAACAAGTATTGTCCAACCTTACACTGACCGAACAGTCAAACTACCATTCCTTTCGGGGTAGTCAATAGCTATCTTTCTCCCCATCACTCTCAAACAGTTGGAATGAAACTGTCAATCTTTGACATCATATCCTTCAGGGTTTTGAGATTACCTGGTACCATCAGTACTGGACTTAAATCTAGTTCGAGAATGCGGACTTAAAAATGAACATTTGATAAGATACCGGCGTCCTGGCACAGGGGTAACGTGTCTTCCCCGTGATCTGAGCGTCCCGGGTTCGAGTCCCGGTTAGGGCATGGTTGTTAATCTCTGTTCTATCTGTGAGTAGTTTGACTCTTACCGAATTTCAAGTGTTTAAGTCATTGCGTTTGTGAGTTATCGAATTTGCACGTTTCTGAAATTACAGACGGATGGTCAAAATCCTTGTTGAATATGGATCAAAATTTGATAGTTTTTACACTATAGACACCCAGCTTGATCACTTCATATTGTAACCCTCGTGTAAATTTCATACTCCAACAACAGCACGAACAGATTTCTTCTTAATCGATTTCGCTCAAAAGATTGTATCAATCTACCAATTAGGTATGAAGACTATATGCGAAATTTCATCTGTCAAGTTCAAATTGTTTTTTTAATAATCTTTGTCTCAGAGAGACAGGCAACCAGACATTTTTTAAATGCATTTATCAAAATCAGGGATGTCTGAAAATGAAGATACGTCAAAATTTCGAGTTCGAGCTCTTTGAGGTATCCGACTACGTTCGAAGGAAAAAATTTGAAAAATTGGTTAAAAATTAATTAAAACTATGGTTTTTCGACGTATTGTCAATTATAATACAAAATGCTATAAATACAAAAAATAATTTGAAAATATCATATTTTGAGTGATAAGAAATTTTTTAATAAATTTTAATAAAGTTTAGTCAAAACGGTCAACACTCTACCCAAAATGGTAATGCAGCCATCCTATTTTTCTTTGTACTCAAGTTATAGAATATAATGATGAATGAAATGAACCAATATCGAAGAAAAATGTTGAGATAAAAAATAGTTATGGGCAATATATATATATACATACATATACATTTTTTTCCATAAATTCACATTATAATTTTTCTGAAAACACTTATAAGTGAAAAAGTATTTTACCGGCAATACAACTTTTGGTTCATTTCATTGTCCATATTCTTTAAAACACACGCTGAAATTTTTATGTAAGTATCTCTATTAGATTTTGACATGTTGTGTTAACGGTGGAGGATTTTTATGAAAATTAAAGTCATGAGAAAATTAAAGACAAATTTTAGCTGAAAAATATGTGATCCTAGATGATAGGTCAGGCCTTCCTTTTCCTAGAAAACATAAACTCTTTTGGAAAGAGGAAAGTCTAAACTAAAAGAAAAAAAAATCGCCAATGTGGTATTGACCACCTTGGCGATTTTTTTTCAATGTTTTTAACTTAGTTTGATACCTTAATAAATAAAACATTTGTCTTTGTCTACCACTTAATGAGAAAGTAAATATCATAAATCTTTGCTTATTAAACTAAATTTATTAACCTTATTCCGTGTATCAACATCACTTAGAATAGAAAAATGAAAACTAGAGTTGATTATATTCAAAAATAAACGATTCAACGACAATGTCCTGCGTATCTCTGCCATCATTTGTTTAAGGGTAGTTGTCCCGAGGATAATGAATGGGGAAGGGTTGATAAATTCGATGATGGTGTCATTTTGACAGAATTCATCGCTTTATCATTAATGAAGCTGAGTACTTTCGGAGCGAGTGTAAACACAGTAAGAGGATTTCTAACCTGTTTAACACCGAAAGGCGCGATCGGCTTTCCTTTAAGCGAATTTCGACGCTCCGGCAATTATTATTTCATTACGCGATCCATTTTTCAAGGCTATGATGAAAAGTGGAGGCGAAAGTTTTATGGTGTAGACTGAAACGGTACGTCGTAAAGAAAGGAATTTCTTGAATGTATTTGTAATTTTAGTTGTCCTTCTTTTATTAGTTCTGTTCTTGTTTTCTTTATCTGTTATGATCTATCTCTATGTATTTTTTTTATATCCATTTGAATATGATATTGTATCTGGCAACATAAATAACTCAAGGCGAATGAAGTGAATAAAACATTGTGGTGTTTACTTTCCGATTATGGGATTTCTTACTGAAATAATTACTCAAACCACTTCCACATAATTCCGGACTGTTCATAAACAAGAATGATGTGTTTACCTTTTGATTATGGAGTTATTTTAAATTTTTATAGTTAAAATACCTACAAGATGAAGCCTAATTTTTCAGGGAAATTCAACTTAAAATAACGAATACGAATTGTGACGAATATTCTAATTCAACTTAGTCCGTAAAGTTGGTTTTGTGCAGTAGGTCTATGGAGGCGCATATTAAACAGACCTCGTAAATCCTGACGATATTGCAACGTTCAGTGGTGGTCGGCTGTACGTAAGAAGTCGACAGGTCTCGGTGATAAACGACTTTATTAACAGGAAATCACTGATACGCAGAGAATTTCACAGCTTGGAGACGCACGCAAAAGCACAGCACAACAACGATAAGCTGATCGAAGCACTCACGGAGTGACAGCTCATTCAACTGTTAACCAGACTTGAACTCCAAAACACTGTCTTCAACAGGAAACTGCCGACCTTTTATAATTTCCAGTAGGCGGGCAAAGAAGGTTCTTGGCCAATCAGGCTTGTCTCGATTCTTACTGTCCGGATTGCAAAAATTCTCAGTTTCTAATCATATTTATTTTGTCGCCAAATGATCGCCAAGTCCTGAGTAAAATGTCTTTCCAGTGATTGAACTAGCCGTGTTTGGAAGCAGCACTAGATTTTTAACGATATATTTATTTCTAAAAACAATAAATATATTTTTATTAAATGAATAATTATACATCGAATTACTTTTCCGGGGGAAAAATTATTAAACTAATTAATTTTTTCACTTTCTTATACTCGAGGTCATCAAACTTCTGATATCAGGAAACAATTAGAATCATCATCTTTCAAACTCCAAGTCCGAAAAGCATGCATATTTTTTTTAATGATGCCAGTCTTTATGCCTATCTTCCATCCTATTTGTTTGTTTGTGAATTTGATAGTTTAAAACTACTTCGGATTAGATTTGTATATTATTTGTAAATGAAATTTTCATATTTCTACCAAATTTTAAATAAAATCCATTTAAAGAAAAAAAAAAACAATGTGTCTGCCTATTCGTGCACAAATGAAAACAGTAACTACAAATCAGGGGAAAGAAAATCGTCCAAAATCAAAATTCACTTTTCTTCATTGTATCACATTATTCAACACCCGTCATATTGCGCCGCTACATATGCAAGTCAGTGGGTGACTCTTGCGGACAGTCCAGGCCTTCGAGAATTTGCCGTCTCTTTCCCAACACAACAGCAACCTCTCTGTACTTTCACACTTATGAACGTTGATTGAGAACAGAAATGATAGCACTACGTTTTTTTTTAAGTAAGTCGAGAAGAGAGTATTCATAAGGGAAGTAAGAAACACATTGAATTGTATCTAAGAAGAGATATGATCTAAGATGATCTTAGATTATATCTAAGATCATAAAAATCTACTCTACTCGCTTCGAAAGCACGTGGAAAATTTGCAATGACCACCACGATTGTTTTGGCGAGAACGAATGTTGAATTCTAAGGACCAGCACCGGCGACTGTACAATCCCTCCAATAGGAGGTACCTCCCATCATTCGTAAAGTGTAACTGACCCCCACATCATTTTGGAAATCTTTAGAACAGCGAGAAGAGGCCGCGGTGGCCTGGTGGTAAGGTCTCGGCTTAGGGATCGGAGGGTTGTAGGTCGATTCCGGGTCTGATGTACGCTAAATCCATCGGGGCCAAACATCCACCTGCTGGTGTGGTGTGGAGAAGGGGGTGCCAGCTCAGGTATCATCTCCGTCATCTGACGGCGGTTCAAAATGACGCAAAATCCCAAAATTGCCCTAGTGTTGCTTTACAACAGGACGTTAATATAACTCATTAGAACAGCGAGAACCAATGACCATTCCGGAAGTTTCTCCCCTCCCCCCGCTCTGAAGTGTCCCTATTGAAGGGGAAATAGATAATTGAGTATGTATCAAACATCCTTATGTGAGCGCTGTATGGAATTCCATTGCTATACGAAATGATGAAATCCGTTCATATATCCATCCAACTACAAGTTGATGCAACAAATCAAGGTATCCGACTACATTCAAAGGAAAAAAATTGAAAAATTGAATTTTTAAAAAGTTATTTAAAACTACTAATTTTAGATAAAATTATTTACAAAAGCAATATATTTTTAGAAATAAGAAATTTTGTTGTAAATTCTAATGAAATTGAATCAAAACGGTTAACATTCTACACAAAATGGTAAGGCAGCAATCCTATTTTTCTTAGAAAATAAGTTATAGAATAGATATAAAATACAATGATGAATGAAATGAAGAAAAATCTTGAGATGCAAAGAACTCAACGGTAAAAATATACGTACGTATGCATTCTTGTTTCATAAATTTATTTCATTTTTCTAGAAACACTTATAAATGAAAAAGTATTTCACCAACAGTAAAACTTTTGGTTCATTTCATTGCCCATATTATTTAAAACATACTCTGACAGTTTTACGTTAATACCTCTATTAATTTTTGAGATATCATGTTAACGGTGGAGGATTTTTATGAACATTACAGTTGTGAGAAAATTAAAATGAAAGACAAACTTTAGCTGAAAAAATAGGTGACCCTGGATGATAGGTGAGGCCTTCCTTTTCCTAGAAACAATAAATTGTTTTGGAAAAACTAAAAACTAATCAAGAAGAAATAACAATTTAAAAAAAATTCGCATTTGTAATCGATAACGTGTGTTTTTAACGTAGTCGGATACCTTAATCAAGTATTCGCACATTTATCTTATCGCGTTATAAGTGTTAATAATAAACAGAATGATAAAACAAGTATTCGGGCTAAACAAATTTGTAAATGCCAAATATATCTTTAATTCACCGTTTCCTCCCTCCCCCTTTATTTATTTTTCCCCTTCCATCTTCATCGATCGTTTTTAGCTTTTCCCCCATTTATTACTCAATGAAGGATCCACACAGATTTCAATTTCGAGGTTAAATTTTGTCATATTTCAGTGTTTAAAATTTCAACAGTGGTGTAGAAAAGAAATGGATTAAACTTCTCGAAGTCATAAGTCATATTTTTTTCTTCTGTTATCACGACAGATCGTTTGAACGTGAACTTGAATAGACGTTTAAGTTTGTATTAATGAAAAGTTTTATTTTCACCGATTTGACGATCAATAAACACTTGTCATAAAAGACTTGATGAAAGTGTACATTAAGAAAATGAATAAAATATGATAATCGTATTTTCTTATCTTTTTTAATGATGTTTTATATCTCTTCTTATTTATAATATAACTAACTGGCACCCGCGTTGCTGCCGCCGAAAAAAATAATATTAAGTGAAATCAATCAGTCATTTGGCAATATTATATAGAAATAGGATGAATGGTACGACAGTATATAAATTACGAACAAACAAATATTCATTTTTATATATTAGATTTGTGTATTCTTTCAGAATTGTAATGAAAGAATGGTTTCAAAATGGTTGTGAAAAAAATTATTTATGGTATCTCGTGATTCGTTTCATATTCGTTCGGAATTTTCAAGCTTAATGTTAAAAAATGTGACTAAAATATTTCTTTTAAAATGGATTAAAAATAGAAAATATATTTTTACCCTAAAATCGTTAATCTAGTTGAAAAGATAATTTTTTGAAAACTAAGATGCCGCAAAATTATTTGTACCACAATATTTTTGGTGGTCATTGCGAAAAACGCTAAAATTCAATTAAAATTTAAAAACTCCTGGGTTGGTCTCCCCAAAACATTCTCGCATAATCTGCAATAAGGTTGTTACCTCTGAGAATGACTTGCATGGAGCAAAATATTAACTTATATTAAAAACTTTTAACTTAGATTTAGCATTTCTACAGAATCTGTTGTCTCATCTGCGGGGTATTTAGAGATTAATCCTTGGAAAATTAGTGGCGGTGGTGTGTTGGTGGAATTGTGCCAATGTGTAGGTTGAATTCCGCCAAGGATCGAACCTGCGATGTTTGAGTTTGAAGACCAGTAACTTATGCATTCGACAAAAGCGTACGCTCGTGTCTGGCGGCTTTACTTGCTTATTAAGATGTCACCACAAATTGATGCGGTTGATATCCGAATTTTTTTATTTTAGATAATTGAACCATCCTTACAACCATCCCGTAGGTGTAAGCAATAATCTAAACAAAGTTTCATCGCCATCGGATGAAAGGTTTAGGAAGTCATAAGAGGCATACGGACAAACATTCATTTTTTATTTATATAGATATTTAATATTTGTTTTATATCGCGCGTCTAAGATTTAGTTTTCACAAATCTCTTTTGCTACACCACTGATTGTAATTAAACTATACTCTGGTATTTATTGAGTCGGAGCGCTATTATGTTTTAATATGAATACAAAACCTGGTTAATGAAAAAAAGTAACATACCAAGATTTTTATATTTTGCATAATGGTACGTGATAGTTAGTAAATGCCGCGGGAGAAATTGTTACACCTCATTAAGCGAACATTTATTATTCGCAGACATGTTTACAAATACATTGTTCAAACTATCACTAATTATTTTCACTTACTAAATATTATTTTCCAAATATTTATCTTATAAGAGTATTTTGAATCTTTGTTCCATTCATTCACAAGTGTTTTGTTTGAAATCTTTGAATCTTTCATTTATTAGTTTTTACTTCCAATTATTTCATATGAAAAGTTTCAATTTTACAATTACTTTTAGTTCCAAGTTTTTCATTTGATATCTCCTAATTTTGTAACTATTATTATCATTTCCAAATGATATATTTGAAATACATGAATATAATATGGTGGGAAAATGATGTTCATTAAGGTAATAAAAATAGAGAAGGTGTCGGCAACCTATTGAATCGGAAGAGCCAAAAGCAACAATTTATAAAACTTTTCAGTTTTTAAAGAGCCACTAAAAGTTTTCGATTTAGTAATGCAATATTTGCTTATAAATATTTGATTTTCGATTTAAAAGAAACGGCTTTAAATACGGAATAGTTTTCACTCAAATAAAAACGCAAATATAGATCGTTACATCAATGGGAGCATTGACTTTGCATGCCCTTTGAAAGTTCGCTTAATTCTGGCTTACAGCTTGTTGCTTTGTTTCAAGCACAACTCCCGATTTTTATTGGTTAGTTGATTTCGTACTTTACTTCGCATTATATTCATGCAAGATAATACTTGCTCACATGAATATGTTTACTCGAAGACCGTCAGCACACCATATGCCAACTGCTTCACCTCACTGCAGTATTCTGGAAGACAATACCATGCGTCGAATAGGAGGGCCTTAACTGGCGGAGTTTCTTTTAGAGATGTCCGCTTGTACATGCATTTCTGAACCTCCAACTCTTCCAACTTGCTACTGAATTCTGTGAACTTGCCACTCCACAAGGCTTTCGTTTTCAAATGTAGCAATTGCATTTGAACCAATCCAGCATCAATTCCAAATGTCTCAAAGTTGATCTCATTTGTAGTCGTTGATTTCATTAATATTTTTTCTTATTTTTTTAAGTGTTTTCATAATAATAATTTTTTTCGCATGGAATCGGAAAGCCTCAACTTTACATCAAAAGAGCCGCAGGTTGCCGTAACTTGAGCTAGGATAATGTTTGAGAATTATTTTAGCATGCTTTCTAGAAAACTAACAATTTTCTTAAGCTTCAAATTATATATATATATATATATATACACTGAAGTGACAAAATTCATGGGATAGCAATATGCAAATATACAGATGGCAGTAGTATCGCAGCGAAAAAGTATAAATGCGCCGTTCGTTTTCCAGAGCTTTCATTTGTGTTCAAGTTATTCATGTGAACAGGTTTTTTCGGGATTTATGGCGGCACGACGAGAATTAACAGACTTTGAACGTAAAATGTTAGTTGGAGCTAGACGCATGGGTCATTCCATTGCGGATATCGTTAGTGAATTCAACATTCCGAGATCCACAGTATCAAGAGTGTGCTGAGAGTATGAAATTTCAGGCATCCCATCCCATCATGGACAGCGCAGTCGTTAAGTGCAGGACCACCTGCACTTAACGACTGAGACCACCGACGTCTGTGTAGAATGGTCAATGTTAATAGACACGCAACACTTCGTCAGATAACTGCCGGAATCAATGTGGGACGTACGAGGGACGTGTCCGATAGGACTGTGCGGCGAAATTTGTCTTCCTTGGGCTATGACAGCCGAAGACCGACTCGAGTGCCTTTACTGACAGCACGACATCGCCTGCAGCGACTCTCCTGGGCTCGTGAGCATATCGACTGGTCCCTAGATCAGTGGAAAACCGTGGCGTGGTCAGATGAGTCACGATTTCAGTTGTTACGAGCTGATGGTAGAGTTCGAGTGTGGCGCAAACCCCACGAAGCCATGGGCCCAAACTGTCAGCAAGGCATTGTTCAAGCTGGTGGTGGCTGCATAATGGTGTGGGCTGTTTTTACATGGCATGGACTCGGTCCTCTGGTGCAACTGAACCGATCATTGACTAGAAATGGTTATGTTCAGCTGCTTGCAGATCACTTGTAGCCATTCATGGACTTCACGTACCCACACAACGATGGGATTTTTATGGATGACAATGCGCCATGTCACCGGGCCAGAA
>JAPMOQ010063993.1:2064858-2110589 GCA_026543055.1 Argiope trifasciata | reverse complement strand
TATATATATATATATATATATATATATACCTAATTTGATATATTTATGTCACTGAGTTTTTGAATAATCGCATTTAGATATTTTTGAAAATACATACCCAAAATGTTCGTTTCTTGAATTTGGCTCAAACTTCGACAGGTATCAACACTTTGTAAAAATGTTAAAACTCTACAACGAATTTTATTTGTCTTGTTCTCTTCGTTTTGTAATTATTATGTTAACTTAGCTGGACAGACAGACTTCCACTGAATGGAGTCTGTTCAAATTTGAAATACATCTGCAAATTTGTTGTAAAGACCTTTTACCAAATTTTATCCGTTTATTCCAAAGGGTTTTTGAGTTATCTATTCCACATGTAGATGGACATTATCCAAATATGTGCCTTTAGAACTCAAGAAGATTTAAACTTTGGGATTCATAAGAATTTCGAGTTAGAATTCTTTTGATTATACTTTTTCTATAATTGGTATATTAAAAAGTTTAAAAAAACAAAAAAAAAATGAGAAGGACAAAAGCAGATTCATCAAAACATTAGCATATTAAGAAGAGAGAGAAAGTCGAAAACATATCTTTTTCGCAGCCTAAAAGCAGTCAAAAAGAAACCATAACCATATCCTGGATTTTTTTTGCATGACAAAAAGATTGAGCTCGGTACTATATATACTATTTATAGTTCTATAATTCTAGAACCATACGAAAATGATATTGAAAAACCGAATTCAAATTTTCCTCCAAAAAATTTTTAAATCATAACGATAAATTTTAAAGCAGAAAAAAACATTTTTCTTTGCGTATTAAGTTACGGCTACTAAGTCAAATAGATATCATTTTATTGAACAAACGAATTTTTAATCCCTCTCAAAAACGAAAAATTCCAATTAAAAACAAAGATGGTAATATTCTCAAATTAAGCGTTTTTTGTTAAGCAATTAACGAATTTTCTTCAAAATCAATCCCCACTTTATGAGTTATTTTTCTACCAAATTTCGCGAAAATATTAATTGATTTTCGTCACTCGAAACTGTCATTAGTTTTCGATTGTCGGATATTACAGAAGGGAAAAAGGCCACATGTTCAGCGATTAGGAGGAAAGTGTTTTGTGGGATGAATTATACTTTATGACACTAATCATTGCAGTCACGTTTCTATTGAAAAAAATTTTATATTTATCTCGGTTTTAATTTCATATTATTACTGTATAGAAATAAAAAATTATAGATTTTATTAAAGCATTTTAATAACTTTTTAATCAATCTAAATTTTGAAACTGCAAATGAAATTTTAAAATACTGAATTCTTTCTTATTCATATTGTGACGTAGATAGAACTCAAGAAGACACAGGAAGTAGAGTTAAATCAATTTATTAATTCAACTCTGAACTAAGAACCCTGTGATTGAGAGATCTTCAGCTTTTATACAAGTAGAGAAAGTTCCAGAATACCTTTCTGAGGACAGTAAGAAAAGTCCACAGTACTTATCTGGTAAATTAAAGAAAGGTACGGATTCTTCTGGAACACGAAATCAAGGAAAAATACTTCAATAAATTTCTAAGTCTATTGGTATTCGAACACATGAACTCCTGTCTATGAGTCCAGCATCCTAACCATAGGCAGACTCGGCAATATTTTGATTCGTTTGTTTACAACTTTCAAATTGCAAAGAACAAAATGGCAAAGTTCTGGTTTAGCCATTGTGATGTTAAGCTGCCAATTTTTAGGGCAGCGGTGACCTAGTGGTAAAGTCTTGACTTCGTAACCGGAGGATTCAGGTTCGAGACTCGATTCTACCGAAAAACCGTCGTGTGAGAGGGTCTCTTGCACGTTAAATCTGTCAGGCCAAACGTCCTCCCTCTGGTGTGGCGTGTTGTGGAAAGGGGGGTGCCATTTCATGTGTTGTCCTCGTCATCTGACCGTGGTTAAAAATGACGAGGTCCGTCCCAAAATAGCCCACGTATTGTTTTAAAAACGGGACGTTAATATACCTAAACTAAACTAAACTAGCTGCCAATTTTTATAAATAATTCCTGTCTTACATTTATTTTGTTAAAATTTGTCTAATATATAATTATTATTCTGATTTAAATAGAAATTTGTTTGTTAAAAATGTGCAAAATATTGCATCATATAAAGTTTTGTATTCAATCAATTTGGTAAATATGATCACTGACTACATTATTATTTGATAGTAAAATTTTTTTCTTCCTTTTGAGGTTTTTAATATGAAATATATTAAAAGAAATTTTTATCATTTAATTTTAATTTGGCATGTCATTTTTAACGAATCTCATTTAGGTTTTTCACCAAATCTGTAAACAGACTTAGGAAATTATATGTGTGACTAACTGCGAGCTTGGGCTTGTTTGTGTTTTATGCCACATATGCCTGGAGCCGCGGTGGCCTGGTGGTAAGGTCTCGGCTTCGGAACCGGAGGGTTGCAGGTTCGAGGCCCGATTCCACCGAAGAACCGTCGTGTGAGAAGGTCTCGTGCACGTTAAATCTGTCAGACCAAACGTCCTCTCGCTGGTGTGGAGAGAGGGGTGCCAGTTCAGGTGTCATCCTCGTCATCTGACCTTGTACGAGGTCCGTCCCAAATTAGCCCTCGTATTGCTTTAAACGGGACGTTAATATAACTAAACTAAACAAAAATGCCGCATATGCCATCTTTGGTTAAACGACACCACATCATAATAAAACCGAAACATGCCATATATACATAGGGTGGGCCATCTGGGGGGTGAGATGTTATGCACCCGGGTCTCGGGACTAAGGAGGACCTCACCATGATTAAGAATTTAAAAAAAATTGTGAAGAATAATAATGTGACACATGCTGAAAGGCCACAAGCTTGTTTCCACGTGGCTGGCTGAGCATCGACTGATGTCTTTATTAGGCAAATATCGCAGTGATATCTATAAAAAGGCGGAAAATGTTCATTTATGAATAAGGAAAATCCCGTCAGACGTGTTAAGACAGAGCGGCTTGCCCTGTGCCCAGAAGCTGCAGCTGGGTTCAAATGGATTATAAATCATTAGTTATTTACTTTTGTCTGTATTCTAATGTAATATTTTTTTTTTCAATCCTTGACATTGCCAATTACTAAATATAATAAATGCTGATCCCTCTTTCAACAAATTAAAATTAAATAAAAATTAACTTCGATCAAGCATGTGGGTATAATGCGTAAGCATTCTTGCGATATTAAGTTCGAAAAAGAAATTGGAAAAAATTGCCTTTTAAAATAAATTCATTTTAAATTTGCTTCATAAAAAGAAATTCATTTTAATAAAATCATTTTAAATAATAATTCATAAATAATAAATTCATTTTAAAGTTGCTTCATAAAAAGAGGCGGACTTTTATTTTCAGTAATAAATTTCAAGGACCTGGAATTTTTTTATTTCCTTTAACACCTTTCCAAATCTAATTACTGCAACTTTAAAGATTTAAAGAAAACCTTTTTAATCCATAAAATGTCACCCTTTCCGACATTTTACGCCATAAAATGTGAGAAAGGGTTTCCACGGCAGACAAAATTGTTAAATGAATTGTCTGCTGTGAAAGCCCTTTCCGAATATTTTAGCCCCAAAGTTCGCTCTTTTTTTTATATGATTCTCGTGTATTAATGAATATAAGCTCTAAACATAGAATAAGAATTGCGAGTTCGTCTTAAAAACTATCAGTTGATCTCAGTTTTATATTTTATTTATTTGTAATGGTAAATTAAGATCATAATTAAATAATTTTTTCGTATATTGTTTTTAAATTCTATTTTAAATAACACTACTTTTACATTATGTAGGTATATATAGTAAATTCAGTTCATCTGCATTCTTAAACACCTATTTTTTCTAGTATAAATAGTATTTGAGAATTTATAATAAACATAAAGAAATTCGATCTCAAGTTTTTCACTAATTTCCACTTTTTAAGCCTTTCCAAGCTCGTAAAACACAAATGAAAATGTCCGTCAGTCTGTATGTGATGAAGATAATCCAAAAACGCTTTGATCTAGAAGGATCAAATGAGATATTCGAATTTTATACCAATTGATTCCTATCAAATTTTGAGCTAAATCTACAGAGGAAGTCTATCTGACTGTTCGAATATAGTTTAACAAGAAAATTAGGTAAGTGGTAGGTAGATTAAATTTGACGCACAGAATTAACATCTATAGAGTAGACGCCTGCCAAATATGACACGAGACTGTCTATCGGTCTGTACTGTCAAAAATAGAAAAACGCTATTACTCAGAAACGCAATGGTTTAAATGTTTTGATCTGGGATTTTAGGACTGCAATTGTAGTTCTATGTTGAATTTTCGTTTCAATCGGTTGAGAGAAACGGGTTAAGGCGACACAGTACTCGAAAAAATCATAAAAAAATCGAAAAAATTTTATTGGCTCATATGATAAATTAATTCATTCTAAATGTGCCTGCAATATTTTAAAGACGTGCCTTTATTTTTTATTAAGTCATTGAAGAATTTTTGATATATGACAGGGGAGTAAACAATGTTTCCACGCCCACTTTCCAGATTCAGACACCTGTAAAAGAAGCTCATTTGGCAAAAGTATTGCCAATTTACCAAATGTTTTCATCAAATGAGGTATTAGAGCGATGTTTTTGGTGCATGTTACAAAACTTCAATGAGATTCTTCACAGTGTCATTTGGAACACATGCTCAAAGGTTACAACTGCATCGATCAAAAAGAATAACAGAAATAGTAAGGAGAACAGAAGAAATATACATTTAATCACTTTTGATATGCGTATTAACTTTTTAAAATGTTTTATGGTAAAAATTTATGAAATTTTAATATTTTGTTATTTTTTCTTTATATATCTTCAATGTACAATTGTAATATTTTGTTTCCATAAATTTTCGCATTTTTTAACTTTAAACAATTGAGATTAACATGAATCTCATTTTGTAAAAGCTTCAGGCAAATTGGATAGATTTTATATTACGATTTAGATGAATAAAAACTGTAAATGCATTTTTCTCCATGCTCGTTTTTTTCCTGATATACTAAATTTAAAAATATTTAGGCTTTCTTAAAAATAGAGGTAGAGGTGTGAAATTTTTTAGGTATGTTCACAAATATATGTTTTATAAAACTTAGCATTCAATTAGCTTTAAACACATTTTTTAAAAATACTTCTCACCTTAAAGTCAGAATTCCGGCGTTTTTCAGATTTGTGTGTGTGTATGTGTTTCACAGTAAAACAATTACAAAAAATTAAGTACTGTTGCAGGAAAAAATCCATGTCATGTATGTCATGCCAATTTTATGTAGTGTATTAATAACTACCTAGGAAAAAAATGTGGAGAAAAATCTTCATAATTAAAAAAGCATTTGAATTTTTTTTAAATCTCAAAAATTTGCTTTAAATTTGTTTTTGAATATTAAAATATTTTTAAAAAATTAAGTTCTGTGTCTCTTTAAAACATAAATTCGATTTTCGGATCATTTTAATCACATGCCAGGGATTAAAACCCAAAAACTCACCAAATGTTGTACGATAGATTGAGGAAAGATATTGAATACATGACAAAAATGAATCCGTAGGTCCGCCTGTTCGAATATAAGTGAACATAATTATAAAATGAAGGTAACTAGATGGTTTATAATTTAATATGCAGATTTAACATCAACCACCTGTCAAATTTAGTACAAAAACCCACAAGGAATTGTCTCTACCTTCAGAAGCATACAAATACAATAACTTAAGGTATCCGACTACGTAAAAATCACTGGTTATCGACCACATCAGTGAATATTTTTATAACTATTATTTCGTGTAGTTCAGACTTTCCTCTTTCCAAAACAGTTTATCTTTTCTAGGAAAAGGAAGGTCTAAACTGTCATTCAAGGTCACGTACTTTTCGGCTAAAATTTTTCTTTCATTTCAATTTTCTCAAAACTTTAATTTTCATGAAATCCTCTACCATTAACATATCTCAAAAACTAATAGAGATATTTACATAAAAATATCAGCGTGTCTTTTAAATAATATGGGCAATGAAATGAACCAAAACCTTTATTGTTGGTGAAATACTTTCTCGTTTATACTTGTTTTTAGAACAATTAAGTATTGAATTTATAGAAAAAATGCTTATATACGTACATTTTAACCCATAACTTTTTTGCATCTCAGAATTTTTCTTAGAATTTGGTTCATTTCATTCATTTTTATATTCTATAACTTGCTTAGAAAGAAAAATAGGATTGCTGCGTTACAATTTTATGTAGAGTGTTAACCGTTTTGGTTAAATTTCATTAAAATTTACAACACATTTTCCAATTTCTCAAAATATATGATATTTTCAAACAATTTTGTTGTATTTATAGCATTTTGTATTATAATTGACAATTCATCTAAAAACCATCGTTTTAAATAAGTTTTAAAAATTCCAATTCTTCAAAAAAGCTTCTTTGAACGTAGTCAGATATCTTAAAGGAGCTTAAAACTGAAAAATATCGCAATTTTATGACTGCAACTGTAGTTCTCTGTAATATTTACACAGTATGCGAGAAAGTGTTGTGGAGACCACTCCAGTTCGTTATTTATCAAATTTTGAAGCGATTACTTCCTGGTAGACAATAAAGCTTCCTTGAACTTCGTCGCTATTATAACGCCAGAGAACGATGTGGGCGACTGAGTTTTGGAGTCATCAGCTTTTATTAGATAAGGAGTCACTTTTCTCCCTAACAGATGCAGTTTATTTAGTTTTAACACGAAGATTTTAGTGCTGTCTTCACGTGTGAATTTTAATACATTGGGAGCAAAAGAAATTGGCGTGGTATCATAGTGTTTTAATAACTGTGATTCACATATGTGTTTTTATCTAAATGGATAACTAATGTACACAACGTGGTTGTAGTTGACTACTTTTATTTATTGGAAATTTCGACTTCAATGAATTTTAAATTCATATATTTTCGGTTCCAGAGCTTTGAATTTGAGATCGTAAAATTTTGAGTACCCTGGTTCCCGTTGAAAAATTCGAGAATGAAACTTCTCCTTAAAAGTATACAGTGAAAATTTGTGGATTGATGTGGTATATTTGAATAATATGAAAGTTTGAATAACGATTGTTCTAAGAGTCAAGATGGATTACGAGATAAAATTTCGATTTTTTTTTTGTTGTTGTTCTTTTTTCATAAATTATTTTTGAGTGACTTTCTTACGTGCGTTCAAGGTTCTTTATTTTCTTCATACATGACAAAGAAAAAAAATATATTGCTATCTCTACTTTTCGGTCTTCTCTATGTACGAAAGACAATTTTGGACTTTTATCTATCTGTGAACACTATTACTCAAACTGGTAGGATGAACTTTGCTATGAGATGATTACATTTAGTCTCTAGATTTCAATCAAATTTTGAACGAAATCTATTTACATGAAATATATTTGAATGAGTGAACGCGAATATTACAAATTATTATAAATTAGATGCGCACCATTTGGTGTACAGTTCTAGCATTTGAAATGTATTTTTGTATTAAATTTCAAACCAGATACATCAAGATATTGAGCTGTCTATCGATCTGAACATCTATATACTATGTAAACCCAGTAATAAATATCAGTTTATATTATGTGAAAGGGATACTAAATATCGGTCTATATTATGATAACGTGATGCTAAAAGTCAGTCTATGCTATGTAAATGTGATATTAAATGTTTGTCTATATAATGTTAACACTTTATATGTCGATCTATATACTACGTATACACAAATATACGATACTAAAATTCGGACTATATTATGTAATCGCGTTAGTAAATGTCGGTCTATATAATGTAAACGCGACAGTAAATGTCGATCTATATTATGTTAATTCCTTAAGGAATGTTGGTTTATACCATGGAAATGCGTTAGTAAATGTCTTGCTATAATATGTAAGCACGATAGCAAAAGTATATTTATATTATGTAAACACTTTAGTAAATGTTGGTCAATATTATGTAAACGCGATAGTAAATGTCGGTCTATACTATGTATTCAAGATATTAAATGTGTGTCTGGATTATGTAAACGTCATTGTGAATGTCGATCTATATTATGTTAACTCCTTAGTGAATGTCGGTCTATACCACGTAAATGCTTTAGAAAATATCTTGATATATTATGTAAGCCCGATAGCAAATATAGATTTATATTATGTAAATGTTGGTCAATATTATGTAAAAACGATATCTCAGAAACGCAGCGACTTAGATAAAATTTAGAAAGTCACCTTATTGCTAAATCGTAGTTATGTACCAAATTTGAATCGGCAAAAAATAGATGTTCAAAATACATACTCCGTTTTCGTTTTCATTATTCTATGAAGCTCAAACCGCTCATATGTACTCCAGAAGTACTCTGAAAATAAAATTCTGAGTACTTCTGGAGTAAATGGTCGCAGTTTTTTTATATGAGAGAAGAGAGGACTAACATCTTCATTAGGTAGGGATAGATCAGATTTACTTGCTTTAAAAAGAAAAATAAGTCAGTATAAAATTCTTTTTCAAATTATTGATTTCAGTTAAACGGAAGCTTCTTCCTACATTAATGTATGAAAAAAGATCCAATTAGAAAGCAGCAATTCAGATTTGTTCTTTCTTTTTTTTTTCCTATTGGTCCAAAATTTCCCGGCATTAAATTGCATTTCGATCCGAATCATTAAGCCAATAATTGGATTTGGGTTAAGCAAAACAACGAAACAGTTTTTTACCAGTGTTCGTGCTCCCAAGAAAAAAATATATATATATCCGATTCCCAATCGTAGCAATTGATGAGCGAAGTGAAGGATATTCATTCAGAAGCATTTTATTCACTGGATCACGCGATACCCAGATCTTATCCCAATATTGTATGGAAAAAAATGAGTTGGAAAAAAATTGGCGTGCGTCCGCCGAACGAGCGTTATTGATCCCCCCTGGGAAAAAGATCGTTTGTCGGGCGGAGCAAAGGGCCCTTCCGAAAATGAGTGATTGCACCCCTACGAACAATTTGTTTCATTTAACGCTCGACCGAGGCAGAAATGATTCTTTTCAAGTCGGTAATGTGACGTCTAATGCGATTGGAGCGAAGGATAAAGATGACGCGTTCTTAGCGGGGAACGAACGCACTTAGGGAAATCGAACACTTTTTATGAGTATCGCCTCCTTTTATTTATTAAAGTTTTCGATGTTGGATCGTTTGCGAAAGTTAGAATCATATTTTTTTCTACAAAAATATATTATTTGAATGCGAACTTTTTTCCGACTGTTAATTGAACATTTCTGATAGCAAGAAAGTTTTTAACTTGCTGATGATTTAAAGTGTATACTCAAAATGAAAAGGTAAGATTTTTTTTGTTTTTATATGTAGACTTAAAATAGTATTATTCAATTCCTATTATTAGTTCCCACTCTCTCTCTATATATATCTATTTATATATCTGGTTCTAATATTCAATCGTTAGTATTATATTTTTTATTCATCCACTCGAGTTCAAATCATTTTTTTAAACTTATAGCGGATGATGTTCGATGTTAATGCAATTTGTTTTCAAATATCAAATCATTAATTAAATTTAATTAATTTTTAATACTTTAAATAGAGTTTTAGCAGTTTGTGATGAAAATCGAATTCAACTGGCAGTAGCTCAGTCGGTGAAATGAAAACATTTCATTATTTTTCATACAAAGGTGAAGAATGCAAGTTCAATTCTTGCGAAAATCAATCATTTTTTGATGAATAAATTAATTTTATTCATTAATTTATCAAAAAATGATTAATTTTCCAATATTTTTATATGGGAGTAACCCATAGTTTTTTATGTGTGTAAATATGGAGTTTTATAGGGGAGCTCGAAAGATTTCTCTTACATAAAATATTTAACATGATATAAATTTAGGAATGAATATCGTCAATGGTAAAGTGTGTAGATCGCTGGAAATTTTTTTCTTTTGACACTTAATATTGCAAATATGTCGCATGTATATACATACATTATATATGTATATACATACATATTAACTGTCATTATTTAATAAAAAGTAACTAAAAAATCTTTCTTTGTTGAACTAAGTAGGAATTGACTTAAAAATCTTTATATATATATATATATATAAAGATATACAATCATAAAATTATTAAAACAATCAAAACACATTTCTTGAACAACAAAATTAAAACGAAACCGAATAGGTTGAAATCGAAATTAAAACTCAATTCAGCATTAAACGCTAAAAGTTCACAAAATGAAAGGTAAATGAATAAGAACCAATTAATGAAACAAATCCACAATACTATTTTCAAAGAATTATTTAACGAAACACACACACACACACACACACATATATATATATATATATATATATATATATATATATATATATATAATTGCTTAAATATATGTTTGTGCATGATTCCAAATGTCAGTTTTATTTGTCCGTAACCTTCCACCAGGTGCCCTACAATTTCCGAGGGTTGGCATTTAGTCTATTTTTTATTGCATCTTGCATTTCTCTCAGTTTGGAATGTTTATTTTTACAGTCACAGAGTTTTGTTTCATCACATAATTATTATCGTGTATCATATCAGTTCCCTTTCTTTGAAAAATATTTTAACTTTTTTCTAAACATCGCATCTAAAGAGTGTGCAAAAACTGTTCATGCCAGACAGGAATAAGTTCTCCACAGAACTCTTGCAAAAAACGCGCACTCTCCGCGTTCACACTCCTTAATCATCATCATGGCCTCCACCCTCACGAAGTTGTTATTACACTCTTCACTTCATATCTTTTTAGGACAGACGGAACAGCCCCACGATGGTTAGAGACGTAATACCCCCCAATAAGATTGTGCTTCGCAGAGCTGAGCGAAATCTGATACAATAAAAAATTGGCCAACATATTGCACTTATAATCCACATATCTAACATAATCCACATATAAGTCGGACATAATAAAATATATCAAAGATACCACTAATATTCTTAAACATATATACAAAATATCGATTCAGACAGATGAATAGATGCCTTGGTATAATAATGCGCATAAAATATATTGTTACTGTTCATTATCAAATTGAGCAATATATGATAAAAATACCAAAAAATGAAAAGAAGCCTTGATACGAACGTATTATAATATAGATTTAAATGAATACATATAAACAGAAGAAAAGTAGCTTTGATAAAATCATATATATGTAGGAATGGTTGGGACAAAATGCCCATTCAGTCTCATTTAGATATGTGTGTAGGGTCACTGATTAAAGAGAAGAAGCTTTTAAATAAAAAATTAAATTGATTTAAAACAAAGAAAATGTTTAAAAATGGACATAAATAATTAGTACATGAACAGGCTATTTACATTAGAGATAAAAGTATAACATTTAGATGACACCAAGAAGGCGAACTAAATGTCCATGGCATTAAAAGCCATTCTTGAATGTCAAACATTCCCTTCGCAGTTTTCGGAATCTATTAGCTTCTGAAAATTCGTTATTATTATTGCTTGCTACCTAGTTTTTCACTTTCCGTTATTAACACGTTGACTGCCAACCACGAGATGACTCGTAGATTGCGTTCTTTTCCTGGACCCTCTATGTTATTAGATGACAGCTTCTCTACTGCAGTTAAAAGATAGCAAAGAAGGGGGCATTTCATTAGATTCATGGTCCTGGTATCAGGCGAGGGTAGGAACAGTGAACGGGTGAAACAAATAGTAAGTTTTGACCCACTTTCGCTCTCTTGAGAACGCGAAGAAAGAACTCTCGCCCGACCTTAAATCTTTTCCGTTTGTTCCCTCCCCCATCTGTATATCAATCGAGTTGCCCTCCAAACCCTCAACACTCTCAACGTTTGATGAATCGCCCTCTCGAGAGGCATAAATTAAGGAGTTGTAGACATCTGGTGTAATCAAACGAGGAATGTTTAGTTTATCTGTCATAGCGAATTAAATATTAGAGCTATAAAATATACAATCACCGGGGTTTTCACAATGTACAGGCACTACACTTAATTTTGCTTCAACTTAATTAGAATCTTTAAAAGCGAGATTCTAATACAGTAAAAGCTCCTTATTTGCGCTTCCTTCCTTCGCGTTTTCACTATTCGCGGATTTAAAAAAATGCGACCCAATCCCTCTATTCGCAGATAGAAATTTCTTTATTCGCGGATCTTAAAAGTACGCACATCATAATAAAAGGATTCCAACCCAATATCCTTTGTAAATGCCGTCAAATGGACTAATAGAAAACGTAAAATAGATCTTATTACAACTTTGTCTAAAGTATGCTGTTAAATGCAAACTACAAACATAGCCGAAATCTGGAATGTTATAGGACGAGATGGGTTCGAACCTATAGAATCAAGTGACATTCAGGAATGGCTTGAATCGCAAGATGAAGATCTGACTGAAACCGACTTGGAGGAAATGTTAAATTCACTGCCCATTGAAGAAGAGGCTCCAACAAGCACTGGAAACGTGACATTTCATTTGAAACCTCTTAGTGAAGGTTTAAGAATGGCAAATGAGCTTTGCGATTTCTTTATGAACATTGATCCGTCTATGAAACAAAGTCTTATTTTTAAGAGGCAAATTGCTAATGCGACTGTCTGAATTGTATCAACTGCCAAGCAAGAGAAAATGACAAAATTCTTCAAACCATTGCTTAAGCCTTAAGATAATTAATCAAAATGTTCAAAAACTTCACCTAAATTGATTTTTTATATATTCGTTTTATTTTTATTTTGTCACCTAGGAACGTATCCCCTATAGCCCCATATAAATTACCATTCCGTATTCACGGTTTCTGTATTCGCGGAATATTTATGGAACATATGACCCGCGACTAAAGAGCTTTTACTGTATTATTTTTCCTTTCGCTTTGATTTCTGTATCTGGAATGAATGTTGTATTTAAAATGGAAATTCAGCGCCACTATATCAATTATTGTTTCAATTTGTCTACAAATAGAAACCTTTTGTAAAGGGTATAAATTCATCAACAATATCACAAAATGCGATTTCAATCCTAAAATCAAACGTCCCCGAAACATTCTCCTCTAGCTTACTCCAGCATACGTCACCACCATCAATAATAGCCAATAGGAACACGATTTTCGACCACCAGCGCTTTCTAAATCATTTAAAAAGTTAGCTTCGTTAACGTTCGTTGAACGGTTTTCCTCTTACTCAACATTATATTCCCCGCCTCATCTACAGTTCAAGTCATCATATAGTGTGATCAGCGAATAAGCCCTGATTTCAAAATTAAATATCTCTACAGCAAGGATCGATAAAATTATGCGGTAAACTGTACGCTTATTAGCAAAACTGTAAAAATTATGTACAAAAGTTTGAAAATTAAATTACAAAAATCGTTGACAGATGGCGCTCTGCTCTGAAAACTCTTTCTGAAAAGAGTCTTAATAAACAATAAAGAGATGCGGTCTTTGCAATCAAAATACACTTTTTTCAAAATGTTCGCCGTTCGAAACAATGAGGTGGCGTAATCGAACAATGAAATTTGACATCACGTCTTGCAGTGTCTCAAGGGCAATGAAATCCTATGTAACACCAATCAACGATTCAAACTCATCTAGAGTGGCGGGATTGTTTCTATAGATAGTGTCTTTCAATGTTCCCCACAGAAAGAAGTCACAAGGAGTCAGATCGGGAGTCATTTTCCCTTTTTTGACGTCACACTGAAAACGTGTGTGATCTTTGTGATTAGAGCGCCATTTGTGAAACGATTTTCGTAACTAAGTTTTCTAAACTTTTGTACAGCATTTTTACAGTTTTGCTAATAAACGTACAGTTTACAGCATAATTCTATCGATCTTTTTTGTAGAGATACTTAATTTTGAAATCAGGGCTTATTCGCTGATCACCCTGTATTAAAAGTATATTTTTAGACAGTCACATCATTAAGAAGATAGTCTTTTGCTAAAAAGACGTGTGCTCCGATAAACATATCATTGAACTTGAACTTTCAGGACACTGCAAATGCATAGAATTTACATTAGTGGCGATTGCTGGATTATCATAAGGTTTCTTTAACACTAGAAAGACGGACACTTAATGTATACCAAAATTGCCCCCAAAGCAGTCAAAATGACTGTAATTGTGAAAGAATAACTAATGTGTAGAGAAATTTGTTTAAAATTAATTTTTAATACTTCTTATACTATTTACAGTCATATAGCAAGTTATTAGGAAGTAGTAACAATAAAAAAAATTACTTCATACTTTTACATTTTAAGCAAATGTAAGCTGAAATTATTTTATGTGTACATCTTCCGCATACTTACTTTTGACATTTTTCGCATATATTATTGGTTTTGTTTTTGTTGCAAAGTCGTACTTGACAAATTTGTATTTGATGTTTGTTTGTCTTCATTTTCTGATGGCAGGCCTGGCATAAAGATTCGAATGACAAGTAACGAATAAGTGACGGTAATCAAAAAATATATAAACTGTTATACAAAATCTGAGCCGATCTGATTTCATATAATCAGATTGGGTCCGATTTCTTACAAGAAATTTACTCCATTCAATAATAAAAGTCATTTGATTATTTAAAATTTTCCAAGCAGTCAAAATGACTGCTTTTAGGCAATACAGGTATAACACATATATATACCGGAAATGAAAGAAGGGAGGAGGCAACTACAATGATCAATAAACGTATTTATATGTTGTTCAAAAAGTCACAAAATTCGAAGAAGTTGTGTCATTATATACACAATTGTTTTTCGAACTGAAATTGGAAAGAGTCAAAACGACTGCCTTTGGCAATCTAGTGTTAATGACACCTGTGAAATATTTCTTGATTTTCTTTGTGTATCATTACCTGTTCATATTTATTTCATTTATTCGGGAGTTTTTCGCTAAATGCGAGTTACTAGAACAAATGTAACATTCAAACATCTTTAAAGAATATTTGTGTTTTTTAGAAAACTGTAGTTTCCATAGCGCGGTGGAATATACTTAGTATTTTCATGCACTGGATCGCTATAAACAGACTGTTTCTAATATTTTATTTCCTGGAAAGATTTACCATTCGCAGTAAAATAGATGTCACATTCTTTCGCCAATTCACTCGGTTGTCACTTCAAATTCCTTTTTCAGTATTCCAGTCAATTTTGTTTCTGTTTTATTTAATCCACATGTTATTGATTTCTAAAATTATTTTATTTTAACCATATTGCGAAAATTTGATATTATTTATTATTATTATTATTATCGCGCTTTTATTGGCTCGTTTATTGCTCTTTCTTTTGAGTGCAAACTTTGCAATTGCTTTTAAACTAACTTTCCAATGAGCTAGAAATTTTAAACAGTTCAGAACTGAATAGCAATTCTTCTCACTGTTTGCTTCTGAGTCTGTTCGATGCAAATTTTACAATCGGTTGAATTTTTTTATCATCGATAAATAGCGCCATATCAAGTCGTTTGTTCCCCATAAAATTAATTTTAAAACTGGCTACAAAACTTCAAACACACGCTCAAGGTATATGAAATGAAATCTCACAATAACAAATTTTCCAAGACTAATTGTATGGGGTTATGATAGAAAAAACTACTTATATACATTTTCTAAACTTGTTATATCTGAAATTGAACTTATTTGAATCATTTATTTATAATATGAGGGGTCCACGTCTGTACATAATTATTCATAACTAAGTGAAAGTAGTGAATATAAAGAAAACTGCTAGTATATTTAATAGTATTAATATTATTTTAATGTTATGTAATTACAAAATTTGCACTTTTTTACAATATTTATTTGGAAACTAGTCTAACAATAATTTTTTTAAATCTTATGCATGTCTTCCTTTTTCCCCCTCAGGGGCTCACCTATTATAGGTGAGTACGGGTGTCCCAATCCCGAGGTACCCAGGGATCTTTACTCCCCTTCAGTTTATTCTCCACTAAGCCTTCTGCTGTCTCCTTTTTTTCTTTCCCTCGAGGGTAAGTGAGGGAGCTCTCCATGAGAAGCTGTCGCCACTCTGTTTGCTTCCTGCTTCTCATGGACAGCAAATACCCCCATGTGTTTGCCGTACGTGGCGACCCATTAGACGGGTGGTGCACTGTGGTCCCCAGTGCATTAATCGGCTGGTACCTAGTCACCTGAGTGACTAGTCTGCTAGGATCAAGCGAAGGGGTTACTCCTTGGGCTTGGCGTTAAGGGTGATCAATGTCCCCGGGTGTAACTCCGAGCGTATAGGTACTGGCTAGCACTAAGGTAAGTGCCGAGGCTGGGATTGGCCAGAGCCGGTGGCTGCCTTCCCTTGTTGGACTCCGAGGTGGGTGGTGCCGTCGGACCTAAATCACGCTTCCATATCATATGGGCTTGAAAAGGAAAACTCCCTTCAGTGAGCAACGAATGAATATTGCAAAATCTCCTGAAATTCTCTTTGATTCGTTTTTTGCCATTCACCGTACTTCAGATAAAAATGAAACCTTTCATACAGTATCTCCATTTCTTGTCGAAAAGGCCATCTCTGCGTCTTTCGGTGAAGTAAACTCTATTCGTAAGCTTCGGTCGGGTGACTTGCTTGTAGAGGTAATATCTCTGAAACAGTCCCATCAAATACTTAAGAGTTTATCTACTATTCCTATCTCTGTTAAGGCTCATTCTTCCCTTAATAATAGCAAAGGCATGATAACGTGTGGCGAACTATTTAATGAAACAGTAGAAAAAATTACCGAGGATTTTCGGTCTGAAGGAGTAACACACGTACGCCGTATTCATATTCGACGGGATGGCAACTCCTTCCTACAAAACACTTGATCCTCACGTTTCATAAACCTAAGTCGCCTGAAACTGTCAGAGCTAGTTATATGAAATTGGCTGTTAGACCTTATATCCCCAACCGTCTGAGATGTTACCAATGTCAACATTTTGGTCACGCAAAAACAGCTTGCCGAGGGACTCTCGTATGTGCCCGTTGTGCAGAGAAAGGGCATGAGAGTCAGGAGTGCAGAGCCCCTGAAAAGTGTATTAATTGCAACAGCAATCATGCGTCTTACTCTCGTTTATGTCCCAAATGGCAGTTAGAGAAAAAAATTGTTACTGAAAAATTTAAGGAAAATATACCGTACCCCGAAGCCAGACGCAAGGTTATGGCTCAGACACCTACACCAGATATGACTTATGCATCTGTTGCTCTGGGATCTACTGAGAAACATACTGTTAAAACGAAAAATCTTGAAAATTCCTCCACTTCTGACTCAGAGAAATCATCAAATAATGTTGCAGAAACTTCCAGACCACATAAAACTAAACTTAAATCAAAATCACAGAAATCATTAACATTAAAGTTGTCCAAACGCGGTTTATTCACACAGGACCTACCTTCTAAATTAAAAAAATCACTTGTACAAAACTCTGTCGCTCTGGCACTGGCGAATGAAGGTTCAGTCCATAAGGATTTGACATCCATTTTCGAGGATGTTTCCAAAATTACTGACTCGATTTCTCTCCATCCATCTGAGGAAGAGGATGAAGATTTTAAAATGAGTTGTGATATTTCAGCAACTCTATCTAATGTTTCACATAACTATAATGGGATGCAGTTCTCTTAATGGGTACCTTCATTTCCTGGAACTGTCGTGGCCTTCGTTCCAAAATTCAAGACATTAAGACCATTTGTAATACTTTTCATCCAGTCTGTATTGGTATACAAGAGACCTTTTTAAAAGCAAATATCCCACTTAAATTACGGGGCTATAACTGTGTTAGAAACGATGCAGACTCTGGGGTGAATAATTCGGTAGGTGTCTGCGTTTTAACTTCTAATCTATACCCGAGCTCTCCTCTTATTCTGCATACTCCCCTGCAAGCTGTGGCTGTGCAGGTTCAGAATCGGATTTTATTTACAGTCTGTTGTATCTACCTGCTACCTAATGATGTCATTAGCCAACAGGAGCTTAACAATTTAGTGGGTCAACTTCCTAAGCCTTGTTTGTTATTAGGCGATTTCAATGCACATAACATTTTGTGGGGTTCGGAACGTACAAATTCTCGCGGGAGACAAATTGAGCAGTTCATTGTTAGTAACTGTCTCTGTTTGCTGAACAATAAAGAAGAAACACACTTCCATGAACCCACACGCTCATTCCATAGCATTGATCTGGCCATTAGATCTCCTGAATTATTGCCATTACTGAATTTTAAAGTCGGAGATGATCTTCATGGTAGCGATCATTTCCCGTTTGTTATTTCATATGCTGATAGAGACACCGGAACCCATTTTCCACAGCGTTTTCTATTCCAGCGGGCCGACTGGGGCGTTTTCACGCAACTAGCAAATATTACTCAGTCTATGGTCAGCGTTGCAGACATTTCGGAGGCAGTGCAACATATAATTGATGCCTTAATAAAGGCTGCAAACAAAAGCTCATCAAAACTGCGTAAATACCGGAGACCATGGTGGAATGATGCCTGTCGTGACAGTTATAAACAACAGAAGAAATTATGGAATATTTTTAGACGGCACCTCATGTCAGAAAATCTTGTCGCATTTAAACGAGTCAAAGCTACTGCTCGTCGCATTCGTCGTCGTAGTCAGAGGGAATCATGGGTGAAATATGTTTCTTCTATTGCATCTCGCACCACAAGCAAGCAGTTATGGAGAAAAGTAAAGACGTCTAATGGAATTTATCAGGAGTTTAATTTTCCTGTCCTGAAAACCAGGAATATGACATTTTCCTCTCCATTAGATGTTGCCAATACTCTCGGGCAAACTTTTGCACAAGTTTCCGCTGTTGAATCTTATAGCTCTGAATTTATAGCTATTAAAAACCGCGTGGAACAATGCACTCTGAATTTTCAAGCTCGTAAAATCCATCCATGTAATTGCGAATTTAAAATGTTCGAATTGGAAAAAGCTATATCCCTAGCACATGATACCAGCCCTGGCCCAGATGGAATTACTTACAGTATGCTTCGCCATTTGAGCACCGCCTCACTCTCAAATCTGTTACGTTTGTTCAACAGAATATGGAGGGAAGAAATATTTCCATACCAATGGCAAAAGGCTCTGATAATTCCAATTCTGAAACCAGGTAAAGATCCCTCTAATCCTCTGCACTACAGACCGATTGCATTAACTAGTGTCATTTGCAAGACTCTTGAACGTATGGTCCATGCCCGATTAGTTTTTGAACTAGAGAAACTAGCATGTATTCCTTTGATGCAAAGTGGCTTCCGTAAAGGACGATCCACGATTGATAATATCGTTCATTTGGAAACTCAAATTCGTTAAGCCTTTGTGCGACGAAATCACCTCGTATCAATTTTATTTGATGTAGAACGGGCATATGATCGTACATGGCGCTTTGGAATTCTTCAGAAACTTTTTAATTTGGGTTTTAGGGAAAACTCCCAATTTTTATGAAAAACTTTTTATCATCTCGTACTTTCCGAGTTCGCATGGGGACATTTTATTCTGATCCTTTTGTTCAAGCTGAGGGCGCTCCACAAGGGAGCGTCCTCAGTGTCACACTTTTTATCATGCAATTTAGCGACATATTAAATCAGCTACCACCATCAATCCAAGGAAATTTATACGTTGACGATCTTCAAATTTCTTGTCAAGGCTGTTATATGCATTTAATTGAGAGGCAGTTGCAAAATGCAGTTTCGAAATTGGTTAATTGGTGTGATAAAAACGGACACTCTCTGTCTGCCGAAAAGAGTCGATGTGTCCATTTTTGCATAAACCGAATTATTCATCCTGATCCATCAATTTTTATTCGTAATGATACAATTCCTGTTGCCGATCAGGTGAAATTTCTAGGAGAGCTTTTCGACCGGAAACTTACTTTTCTTCCTCATATCACACAACTGCGGAAGAGATGCGAGAAATCGCTTAACATACTTTAAGTACTCTCTCGTACGTCTTGGGGTGCCGATCGTACCTCCTTACTACGTATGTACCAAGCCATAATATTGTCTAGAATTGATTACGGATGTTTAGTATATGGCTCAGCAAATTCTGCTACTCTACGCCTGTTAGATACGGTGCATCATTCTGCCCTACGAATTTGTTCAGGGGCTTTTCAGACAACGCCAGTAGAGAGCCTTTATGTTACATGTCACCAAATGTCTTTGCATTTGCGACGAAAAAAACTGCCCTTGCAGTATTATTATCGAGCTAAGTCTCTACTCAATCATCCTATTATTCATATGGCCATTCCTGTTACTCTTCAAAGAGTATATAATGCTCGGCCTTCTCACATTCTTCCGTTTCGTGAGAGAGTCGAAAGTGAAATCCAGAACTCCAGGCTTGAATTTCCTGATATTCTGTCAATTGATTTTAATGCATTTTCTCCTTGGGAGACTCCCCAGTTTTCCTTTTTGAACACTTTCTTGGGTTTCAATAAAACTACGACTGCTCCAGTAATCTTCCAACAACTTTTTAGTTCTCATCGCTATCAGTATGCCTCATATTTTCCAGTATTTACCGATGGTTCTAAATCAGGCGGACATGTTGGCTGTGGTGTCATATTTGGTGACGAGATACACAGTTTCCGCCTGCATATATCATTTTCAGTTCTGACAGCTGAACTAATGGTGATTTTCTTTGCTTTAAAGAGGATTTCGCTCTCCTCTCAATATCAGTGCTGTATATATACGGACAGCATGAGTTCTTTAGAAACACTCCATCATTTGAATTTTCATACTCATCCTATCGCTATTAGAATTTTGGAACTTTTGCAGACTCTCCAACTTCAGGGTTATAGCATTTTACTCTGCTGGATGTTGGAATTGAAGGGAATGAAGAGGCAGATCACACTGCTGAAACGGCCTCTTCCTTCCTACAATGCGAACTCCCTTATAGAGATATTCAGAAATATGTTACAAAATATATTCTTTCTCTTTGGCAGGTGACATGGGATGAACAGATTCGAAATAAATTGCATCTTACTAAACCATTTATTGGATTGTGGCCAGTTTTTCCTGTACGAGGGGCGGATGTCATTCTGACCCACCTCCTAGTAGGGCACACTCGACTTACTCACAAATATCTGCTATTTGGAGAGAATGCTCAAAAGTGTTCCACATGCCATATGGAACTAACTGTTTATCATATTTTAATAGAATGTAAGAACTATAATTTATATCGCTCTCGCTACTTTAATTCATCTCAGGTAACTCTTTCAGCTTTGCTGGGAGAGAAACACTATCCAAATATTTTTAATTTTTTAAAAGACATCGGCCTTTTAACGAACATTTAACTATTTTATGGACGTTTGGAATTTTATTATTTAAATCTTTTATATTTCAGCTGTTTTATATTATAACTTGTTCAGTAATTGAATTTTAAGAATATTTTTATCACGTGTATGGCGCAGTATAGCCAAGAATGGCTCTTGTGCCAAAAAAATTCAAAACAACCAACCAACAAGTCTTCCTTTTTTCCATTGCTTCAAAAGCCCTGGTCAACTGTCTAGTTCTAAATCCGTAAATACCTATAGGAATCTGAGGTTGAGTGCAAACTGCAGGCAATAAACAAAGCGCCTTTTCACAACTAACTCAAGATTTATTTGGAACCGGAGGTTTTCATGTTCGAGACTCTATTCCACCGCAGAATCGTCGTGTAAAGGGGTCTCTTGCACGTTAAATCTGTCAGGCCAAATGTCCTCCCGCTGGTGTGGTGTGGAGAGGGAGGTGCCATCTCAGGTGTCCTCCTCGTCATTTGAGCAGGGTTCAAAATGACGAGGTCCGTCCCAAAATAGCCCAAGTGTTGCTTTACAACGGGATTTTAAAATAATAACTAACTAATAAGCCTCAAGATTTAAAGATAACGTAAAAAAATGACTTTTAACCTTTACCTAGGTGGATTCTCAGTGGAAGTGGGGAGGGGGGGTGAAATCTCTATTACTGCCTAGATTTCAACTTGGCAGCTGTCTAAAAATGAAGTTGTGAGCTGGTAGTTGTGTAAAAATGTTATTTTTCTAGTTTCCAATTAAATAAATTTGTAATAAATTCAGCTTTTATGCGCTGTAATATATTAAGATAACATTAATATTTTAACAAATGCGATTGTTCAGCTCCATATTTATTTCATCGCGTTCACTTATTTATTATATTCTGCATAATTACGACGTGTCTGCTGAAACGTAATTGCGTACATAAGTGAATGTAGAGTATTTCATGAGTAAATTAACATACAGAATAATGAATAGAGAAATGAAGAAATAATGAAATGAATAGCACAGTTAACCGAAAAGTATGATATTTCTTAATCAGTTTTAATCATACATCTTCCAAAATTTTAATTTAAAAAATATTTTACCGGTGAAAACTTTGATACAAATTTATACAAATTATTTAAGTAGAAATTTTATCAACAATTTTCGCCGGCGAAACAAATGGTTGTCAAAAGCGATTAGTATGCAAAATAAAACAAATATATTTCCAACATATATATTGTCAACTGTCTAGTCGTAAATCGGCCATTACCTATAGGAATCTGAGATTGATTTGCAAACTTCAAACAATAAACAAATGGACAGTGCTTTTTCACAAGAGCCTCACTGCCTAAGATTCCTCCTTGGCAGCTGCCTAAAGACGCAGGTGTGAGCGGGTGGTTGTTTGAAAATGTTCTGGTTGTCAATTCCCTAAATCTGAAATAAATACAGTGTCAGTGATCTGTAATATATTGAGAAAACATTGACATTTTACCAAATGCGATTGTTCACCTTCAGATTTATTTCATTGCTTTCACTCAGTTATTGCATCTTTTATAAACACCAAATGTCTTTTTAAATATAACTGAATGCAAAAGGGAATGTAGAGTATTTCTTGTAAATTAATAAACAGGATATTAGAAAAATGCATAGTACAATAAATATAAAAGGTGTAAGGCTTCTAAATTAGTTTGAATCATACATCTCTTAAATTCTGAAGTTTAAAAAATATTTTGCCTATGAAAACATTGAGAAAAATTACACAAAATATTTAATTAGAAATTTAAGCAATCATTTATACCGGTGAAGCAACTAGCCGACAAAAGCGTTTGTTTAAATTAATAAAAATATGTATTTTCCCAAAATTTATTAAAAATAAATTTATCCTAATATAAAGGATAAACATATTAAGTTAGGAATTTAAACAACCATTAACTTCGACAAAACGACTGGTCGCTAAAAGCTGTTAGTATGTACATAAAATCATTCATTTTAATATTATTAAAAATAAATATTAACTAAAAATAAATACACTGACCCTATTGACTACACAAGAAGTAATAGCAACCTTTAACCTTGGCAAAACAACTGGTCGCCAAAAGCGGTTGATATGCAGATGAAAACATATACATTATCTCAAATATTACTAAATTTACAATTTAACCTCTAATAAAGTATAAATGCACTGATTAAAAATGTAAGCATCCATTAACCCCGATGAAATAACTAGTCTCCAAAATGGTAAATAAAAGCTTATACATTTTCACAAAAATTACTGAAATTATAACTTAAAGTTAAAAATAAACTTTTGGACTAAGAAATTTTTGCTACCATTAATGCCGTCGAAACAACTGGTTGCCAAAAGCGGTTAGCATGCAAGTAAAAATATAAACATTTTCGCAAATATTACTAAACTTCCAGTTTAACCTAATATAGAGGATGAACGTATGAAGTTAGAAAATTAAACAACCATGAAGACTGAATTGCAACAGCTGGTCGCCAAAAGCTGATAATATGTCAGAAAACTTTCGTAATTTTTAAAAAATTACAATTTAACCTAAAGTTAAGGTTAAATGTATTGACAGTATTGAATATGTAAGAAATTAAATCAAACCGTTAAGCTCGGCGAAACAACTGGTCGTCAAAAGTGGTTGGTACGGAAATGTAAACATATACATTTTCACTATATTTTTTAAAAAATTACAATTTAAACTAAAAGTAAGGATAAACGCATTCGCCTACTGACTAAAGAATAAAGTTTAGCAGCCGTTTAACCCTGGTGGAACAACTGGTCGTCAAAAGCGGTTGGTAGGCAAATGAAAACACACATTTTTTTAAAAAAAATTACAATCGGTCGGTCTAATGCCACTTGGTCATACCAAGCCGAATGAGATTTAAGCTCTTTCGAATGAAGACAGAAGTGTGCGAGCACCGTTCAGGTGAAAAGACGACTTTACTCGAACGCACACGACACAGCCCTTTTTAGGGGGCTGTCGAATTCATTCATACACTCATTCATCCATCCGCAAGTCAGAATTTAGATCCGAATCAGAGACCGACTCATCCTTGATTCAGTACCCCCAGAGATATCATTTGTTATGGGAACTTGGAGGACTTTGCAGTCACGATATATTTAACGTGCCCCAAATGCCATGAGCCAACACGGCGGTCTTTGGCCGAGACGAGGACAGAACTCGCTACCTTTCGGTTCCGAGACTGATGCTCTACCAACCAGGCTACCGCGGCCCTTAGAAGACGGTGATTATATCAATAACTGATTAAATCTAATGAAACAGAGAGAAACCGGGTCAAAATAATATTAATTCGAACATTTTATAATTCGTAGAGTTTGCATTTTTTAAATAAATCTATTTTACAATTTTTTTTCAGTTTTTATTTTTTGTACGTTGCGTTTCTCAGTTTAAGAGCATCCAAGATTGCTTAGTCTACCCATTTGGAAATAGTACGCGGCCCCAAAAAATTACAATTTAAACTAAAAGTAGGGATAATCGCGTTCACCTATTGACTAAGGAAAAAAATTCAGCAACCTTTAACCCTGGAGCAACAACTGTTCGTCAAAAGCGGTTGGTAAGCAAATAAAGACACATTCATTTTCATGAATATTACTAAAATAATTATTTAACCTAAATTAAAGGATAAACGAATTGACTAAGTTAATAAACTGGTGTAATTGACCAGTTTATTAAACAGAGGAAACCTCATAACATCTGTAATTGCCGATGGTCGCACAATCCACCGCGTTCTCCAAGAATCCACGCTTCCGTTTCAAGGTCAAAAGGATATTAGTAACTTTGTCCAGAGTCGTTGAGTTTAAAATCTTGGCGAGTGAAATCAAAATCGCGTTGGGATAATCAGTAAAAAAGAAAAAAGAAGAAAAGAAAACTTCCTCATTTTGCGAGAGAAAGTGAGAGCGGGGTGCAACCGTCCTCATTCCGCCGCGCGTTGTCCTCGAAAAGAAAACGAAAACAGAAGAGAAGAAAGTCGGGTTTCGTCATCCACACCCTCCGCGTAATCGCTTTCAGGGTCGGGCCTCGCTCGGCGGACTTCCGACCGCAACCGTAACTCCTTTTTTTCGTTTCTGGAAAAGAAACAACGTATTAAGCGTAAAATGCTAATTAAACTGCGGAGAAAAATGACCGTTTGTTTTCAAGGTAGCAACTCTGATATGCGCGTCCCATGGAAGAAAGTAATTTTAAGCTGTTAAGTATACAATGGAAATGTTTTATGTTCATTTCATTTTGGGTTCGTGTCAGAAAATGTTTAGAGTTGGCTCTAAACATCAGAGAGCAATCTTTTCTTCTTTTTCTAATAGTTTTAATACTTAGAGATGCTTACTTAAAAGTAATTAGGCATTAGTAGTGTAGTAGTACTTTTAGTAAAGTAGGCGTTTTGCATGCCTAGGTGCAATGCATTTTGTGAACACTTCTTAGTATGCATAATATAGAATACATAACCTTTTATTTTCTTAATATGTTATGAAAAATCGTATAATTACCTACAGTTTAGAAAAATTATTAAAAAAACTGTTTTGTTATTTTTTGTGCAATATCACAAAAAAGCAAAGTCTGTATCCGGTTCGTAACTATTCTACTTCCGTACTCTCCAGCCTAGTTTCATTTCATAACAACTAATAATGGAATCTGGCGTCTGCTATGCAAAATACAAATGGTGACAGAAAAAGGGCCGCTATCAGGTCTTTGTTTCGTTAGCGTGTAGCGGAACTCATTTGTCATGAACTCATCGCCGCTATTCCTCATTATAACTGAACAGTAAGTACGGGGTTCCTGAATTGTTCTTGGAGTATTTTTAAGTACACCATAAGTATACCATGTTTTATTTAAGTATGCCATAATGAAATGTATCGCATTTATGTTGAAATGTGAGCAGTTTATATCTTTTAACTTACTTTCTCTCGAATAAATTCTTACTTTCTCTTGCAGTACAGTACATAAAAATATGTACATATCAGTACAGAGACCATTTGTTTTTATCTCTACACATTACCGGCAACTGCATCTATGATTGATTGGACCGCTGCTGCGTTCACGTGGAGATATGTGGAGGGCTTAGTTCTCAATAAGAAGCGGCAAAATACCTCTTACAACCGTGAGTTTTAGTTTTAAAACTTTGTCTTCTAGTATTGGAGTATATGTCTGGTATTATGATCTCAGCCAGAATGAGGCTTTTTTGCTATTTGGTCTGCCCTTTCCCCATATTCATACAACTCACAGAATAACAACAATGCCCGAACCTTGACGACCAGATCACGGGGAAGACACGCTACCCCTATGCCAGGAAGGGGTAGTATTTAGTAATTTTAGTAATTTAGTAATTATTATACATTGATGTCAGACCAGACGTTTACTAGGATAACACCTGTATAGGAGACTATAAAAAAGTTTTAACTTGACCGTTTCCGCTGGTTTAATTTTACTTGCATATTATTTATTTAGTTTATTTTTTCATATCTGTTACTTTGTAAAAATGTGTATTTTTATTTGTTTTATTATGACTTAATGACATTGTAGTATATGATATGAAATACTACAATGATATGTATAATGTTAAATGATATGTATACCATATCATTTAACCAACTACTCTGTATTTATTAACACCGAAATAAACAAGTTCAGGGATAACACAAATAAGAGCCTGACCAATTATGCTTGTCTGTGTAATTATAATTAACTATTAATTTTTATAGTTTACAGAATTCAAATTTTTTCCAATTTTTTAATTAGAGGTACTGTGACCTTTCAACCAAGCGGCAATAGGTCTGTCAAAAACATTGAACATGTTTTTTTTTTTTTTTTTGAACACTGGATTCAGTTTAGTTAATTCTTGCAAAATGCAGTTCTTTCAATGATACATTTTCTATGATACTTTAGTAAGATGAATGAAAAAAATAGATTAAACTTTCTGACATAAAAATAACTTTTCCTTTTTCACATTTTTTCAGTGCCTTGATCGTGTCAATTTCTTTTTTCGCACCGTCTCGCTCTAACGCGGACTGAATTAACCTCTATTGGGTGTTAATTGATAAAGATAGGGTTATGAATTGATCTCGATAGCATGGTTAAATGAATTGCTATGCTGATACTGAGAATGGTATAAATGAGCTGATACTGGATTTTATTTCTAAACTATTTTATCACTATATTTTAATATCAATTTGTTTACTTTTAATAATCATATTGGTACACTTTATTTCAGTTTAATTTTTTATATGAAGTGTATATTTTCTTTATTCTTTTATATTAAGTTTATATTTTATATAATTTATATTTTCTTTATTCTTTTATATTAAGTTTATTATTTCAGTTTAATATCTTTTATATTATTTAGTTTAATTATCTTCGATATTCAAAGTTAATGCTAGGCCGCGGTGGCCTGAAGGTAAGGTACCGGCTTTGGAACCTGTGGATTTCAGTTTCGATGCCCAATTCCACCAAAGAACCGCCATGTAAGCGGGTCTGGTGCACGTTAAATCCTTCGGGGTCAAACATCCTTCCGCTGGTATGGTGTGGAAGTTTAGAGAGAGGACGTGCCAGATCAGGAGTCGACCTTGTCATCTGACAGCTGTTCAAAATGACGAGGTCCTCCCCAAATTGTCCTAGTGTTGCTTCAAAACGGGACGTTAATGTAACTAAACTAAACTTTTAAAAATCAAAGTTAATGTTTGCGAAGTTTTGTCCAAAGAACAGCACTTTTCCGGCTTCTGGAAGGAGGAAGGGAATCTTCTGAAGATGGTATTCTTGCTTAGAGAATTCAAGAGTTTTTTTTATGTAAAACAGTTGGTTGTTGGTCTCTTATTTGCAATTCTAGTTGCCTGAACTGCTATGCTGTGAGGGTTCGGTTCGTGATAGCATATTGTTTTTACCATATGGCCTGATCGGGATTTAAATTTCTTACTAATTTTTAAGTAGTTTTTGGATAATTTTTTAAGTAGTTTTTATTCTTTTACTTTCGACTATCACTTTGAACCGCTTTTGCATTCGAAAAAATAATTTGATGCATAATTATTTACTTAATGCGTGGAATTGTTTATTACACAGAAAAATGAATGCATACAATTGTTTTAAGCTGAATTCTTCTGTTTCATTAATTTCCATCCTTTTACCATTCTGTAAGCGATTTTAACAATTTAACAATCAAAATTGAAAAATGAATGAATAAAAAGTTAAAATGATGCACCATTTTGGATTGTGAGTGAGAGTCAACATCAGAGTCCAAAGCTATAAATATTATTACTGGTGCAAATATGATTACTGTATATTAATACGGAACTATTTCATTTTTCTATATCTCTATTACTTTCGTTTTGAAAAGCACGCGCACTGTAAATACTAACTTCCATGTTCGACTTGGCCAATTCAGCGCTCATTTAAATGGAATCAAATCAACCAGTTATCGTTATTCTTAATAAACACTGAGATGTTACTTCGCTGACTGACGTTTCCTTTTTCAGAATGAAAAAAGTCGCCAAGCTGTTTCATCGCCAAGTGAGCGAAAAGATAGGAATTTGATAGAAAACTCGCTTTAGACAGCTCTTTCAAAATTTGATTGAAATCTACAAATGTATTGTAGAAATCTTTTACCAAATTATATCCATCTAACTCGGAGCATTTTTGTGTTATCGTGTTCATGGACATAGATTCAAAATTGAGTTTCTCAAACTCAGGGTGGTTAAAACACGAAGATTTGTCAAAAGTTAGTTCGAATGCTAATTTTATTGATCTATTAAGTGAGTGAAGATTACAATATTTTCTGTTTCGTTTCATACACATACTAGGAAATAAAATTCAAAAGTGTTTCCAGTATCTTATGCTTGATCTTTCTATACCTGCCAGACAGATAAACACACTGTTTCGCCTTAAATTCGTGCCAGATCAAATCGTTACATTTTAAACATTAAGAGCTCTCTTGTCTGTCATGCGATGCGCAAAACTGAAACTTTTTCCATTGCACCCTCGTTTCCAATAATTCATCGGTCCAGAAATTTTCCTTTCATCCCAGCTCCAGGAAATTTCGTCATAGAATTAGTTGCGAGAAAAATGGGATTATTTTGGGACGAGCCCACTGCGTCTTGTTGCAGGGAGAGATGGAAAGTAAGAATGTTTCTTTTTTTCTTTTTTCACTTTCTTTCCTCTCACCAGAGGCAAAACCGATCTGTCAGAGAGAGAAAACTGACAGAACGACGGGAACAATGCCAAAATGGTGAAAGAAAATAAAAAAAACCCGTCGCCTATCAAGGAAATCTCAATTTCTGAGAACGGATGAGTCTTCTGAACGAACGCTTTGGGCACTCCGAAAGTGCAGAGAAAAGAGAAATTCATTCTGAAATTTTAAAATTGCAATGCGTCGTGGTTGAGATGCAAGTTTTCAGCACTATTTCTGCTAAGTAAAACAACATACATAGCATAATTTCCATTTCTTACGTACCACAATAAATGATGTTCTGAAGCAGTAATTTAAATAATTCGCTGATTATAAAAGGCGGGAATAATTTGCTTAGTTGATAAACAAAAGAATAATCGATATCGATCTCAAATATATCCCATTGTTGCATTCAGTATAAGAAGCTGTGGCGATAGTGCTGGCTGGAATTGTGCCAATATGGAAGTTGAATTCAGTTAAGGATCGAACTCGCGATCTTACGATTTGCAGCCGCATAACATATCCGTTAGACAAAAGCGATCACACATGTCTAGTGGCTGGTACTGGCTTATTAAGATACCGCCACAATACTCCCCCACCAGTGAGTTTGCGAAGAGACGAGCGATTTTTTTAGCTCCAAGCGTTATGGCGCGTGTGAGTGTTTTGATAGCGCCAAGCGTTATGGCGAGAATGAAAGAGTTGTTGCGTCAAGTGAGCCTGAATACTTTGGTAGCTGCGTCAAGTGAGTCTGACGACTTTGGTTGCTGCGTCAAATGAAACTGACGACTTTCTGTAGCGTTATGGCGAACGAAGAGCATGTTCATTGTCCGAGGTCACCAATGTAGTTGGTTGTACTGTGAAGTCGCGCCAAAGTGGAAATAGAATAAAACCCTGCTTTTTGGATAACTCTGGCGATAAAGACCAGCAAAATATTAGGCCAACATGAATTTCCAAATACCACCACTTTAGGGGACTTTATTGAGATACCACCACAAATCAAATCAGAAATCAAAATTTGCATTTTTATTTTCTCACGTAAGCTGTATACTATAAATAGGAAGATTATCCAAAAGCACATTAAACTCTGGGGATGAGAAGCTTTTACAATGTGGTTAGTTCTCACAAGTCTGAGCGAGAGTACTCTACAATTGTAGAATAAGCTACCTCGTAATGATGCCGGGGCACGTCTCTTACGGGAGCGGCCATACCGCGACCGGTGATGGCCTTGAATTAGCATTGACACGAGGCCAACTACTAGGGACAGTGCAAAGCCATGCCTACGGCAGGAGATCACGATATCCCTACAGAACTGCGGCAAGTGATTGGCTTATCGGGACAACTATTGGCCTAAGTACCATTGTGGTCCCGAGATTTTCCTTGTATAGGCGTGGCTTTCCCTTGTTCAAGATTTCCTCGAATGCTGTCGCAGTCTTTTGGTAGGTAGCAGTAGTGTTTTATAATAACGGTGTAAAAAGGTTTTGTAATCGCAAAAAAAAAAAAAAAAAAAAAAATCGACCTTGTGATTTTGACGAAGTTTCATGTTTTTTTTAACTCAAGAAACGAAATAATTTGTCTGTCTTGGAAAGTGAAGAGTTGCAGCTAGATGGATGAAATCTGTATGCAGCCTGTAATAAAATTCGGAGATTTCTAAAAAAAAAATAATAACTAAAGGACATTTATTCTCAAGAAAATTTTCTGCATTCGTACAGGTGATCTCGATAGTTACGAAGCACAAAAGCTGGATGAAAAAAAAACACTTGATAACATGGATTTAACATTCAAGGTGATAATTCGTTTGAATTTTGAACAAAATTTATCAAAGTCTTGATCGTCTGTCAGTCTGCACGTTTATGTAAATATAAACTCGATGATTCACAAATGCAGCTTAAAGAAGTTACATGTAATCTTGGAATTCTATTGAAGTTCTGTAGTTTAAACTATTGAAGTTTTATAGCTCAAATTATTGAAGTTCTGTCGCTCAAACTGTTGAAATTCTATAGCTCAAATTAGACCTTTCTGAGATCAAAAAATACATTTTGGAAAAATGCATTTCTGTTAGTGACAGAGGTAACAGAAAAACATTTGAGCTAGACACATGAAATTTGGTGCATGGTCTTTACATCAATTCGTGGATTTTTATCAAATTCTAAGCAAAATACGTTCAGATGGTATCTCTATCTGACTGTTTGAATATACACAATTTCAAATATAAACAGTTTATAATTTGAGTATAAACAATTTAACATAACAACGTCGAGACGAAGAAAGTCAGATGGATAATATTCGATGCACATATTTAGCAACTTATCAAAAATATGTTCTGTCAAAATTCGAGCCAACTGCAACGGGATTGACCGTCTGTCGGTCTCTACTTTCAGAAGCATGTAAACATAAAAAATGACTTTAATATATAAAATTTCGTATGGTATTTTGTGACTACAAGCGCAGTTTTTTGTCAAATTTTGTTTCAATCTATTGGGAAAAAAGCATCTAAAACCAAAATTCCATTTTCGGATTCTATTGCCCGCATGCCATGAGTTAATAGCCAAAAAATTCGCCAAGGATGACACGATAGATTCAGTAAAAACTCTAAATTCCAACCAAAAGCTGCATTTCATAACTATGTACGCCATTGCCAAATAAGGCGTTCTCTAAGATAACACCTTAAACAGAGAGTCTGCGAGAAAGTTTTGGAGAGACCTCCCATTGGTTTACTCTTCACATTATACATTAGTTTCGAATTCCTGGCCTAACACTTTCGGCCCCATAATGATGTTACCCATTCGCGCACGTGCGCTGGTGAAGTCAGGCAAGAATTCCCATGATCCTATAGTAACAGATGTAAGTTTAGGTTTGGAGTTTGTGGGTAGATGACGAGTATAAGATGGTACCGGTGATGGTTGTTTGTTATAGTAAGAATTCGTGCACGTAAAATGAAATAAATGTAAATATTTGTATGTAATTATCTGTGCTCTCGTCCTGAAAATAAAAAATATGAACAAATAGAGAATGCCTGGATTAATGTTGTCGATTATTCTACCTCATCTTGGTATACCTTGATTTAGAAGTTCCCGGCATGACAAAGTAAGAGTGCCTTTTCTCTTATATTTAGATACATTTGAATATGGAGCCTAGAAAATAAAAAATGTTTAACATAAAATATTATCATCAATTCTATCGTAGTGCCATAATGACATCAGTTCCTTTCAGCCATGTTATTATTATTAGTCAATGGCATAAATTCCTTTAACCCATATATTACTATTTTTCCTTTTTTTTTTTTTTTTTTTTTTTTTTTTTTTTTTTTTTTTTTTTTTTGAAAACTGAGATGGTTTAAAATGATTTGTGCTACAATATTTTCGGAAATTACTGCAAAAAAACGCTAAAATTTTATTAAATGTTTAGTTAAAATTTCAAACCTGTAGGATTGGTTCCCCTAAAACTTTCTCGCACACAATCCAGTAAAGCTATTACCTCAGAGAAAGACTTGCTTTGCGTTTACGTATAATAGCTCCAAAATATTATTGTCTAGATTGAAGTATCTTTCCTGAATCTGTCGTGTCTCCTTGGCGAGTTATTTGGTAGCTAATCCATGGTTAATAGATGCTGTAAATAGATCTGAAAATCTTTTTTTATTACTTAGATGATTGCATTATGTCTACAACCTTCGCATAATTGCAACCAATATGTTGCCGAAGTCTTATCGGAATCGGATGAGCGGTACGGCAGCGCATAAGAGACATACAGACAAACATTCATTTTTATTTATATAGATTAGTCAATGACATCAATTCCTTTTATTCTTCTTTTTAATGTTTTGATGTCAGCGGGTGACTACATAGAAGAACCACAATCTTTTTCTACTGATGACAACATTTTTCTAACCACACCATCTGGCATTTATCAACATCAGATTTCATATCCAACCTCTTCCTCTCCAAAACAATAAAAAAAAAACTTCCCATCTGACAGCAACAAAAACACCCGTACTGCAGTACCTACATTACTTTAATTACCCCATTTCAGATTACTTTACAGAGAGGAAAATAGCCGCAGATTCAATTCAATCGAATCGTGCCTCGATGGAAAAAAAAGGTGAACCGGCAATTTCCTGAACTGTCGGGTGAATCCATCCCATTTGGGTTTCGATTTCGAGGGGTTGCGAAACTCTAGATGGGGCGAGCTCGAAAGAAGATAGTGCGCCCGTTCCAAGGTCACCGGAGCCTCGTGGAGAATTACCGGCCGCAATAAACCAAGGTCCAATTTTCTTTCAGTTACTCGACTAGGAACGCGCGTTTTAAAACCACGGTAAGGTCAATTGTTAACGGAAAGGAACAGTGATCGGTTTTTCTGTAGCTGTTGCGCTTTTGGGATCAGTGATTTCTGTCACTGTTATTGCAAATCATCAAGATATTTAGTAAAACACAAATGACTGAGTAAATTAACGGTGATTGTAAAAACAACGTTCTCCGTTTACTGCTATTGAGTGTGGAGGAGTGGTGCCACCGAAACTTCCTTGCACAGTCTCTAAAAAAGGTATTGACCCAGAGAACGTTTTGTAAAACATTAATAATTACGAAGTATTAACCTTTGGAGTGTATTTTGCATTTCTGAATCTATCGTGTCAGACTTGGTAAGTTAATCGGCGATGAATACCTGCCTTATGGTTAACAGACCGATAGAGAAGTCCCATGATTGTTTTAAACCGGTTTAAATTGGCTTATGACTTAAATTAAGACAAATAATGATGTTCTCACATGATAACTTAAAATTTGCGATAGTAGATTTCATTTTTTTTCGGTTTAGATGCATTCGTTTCCTAGCAAAAAACACAACGCGTATTCTTAAGATCAATTTTTAAACCTTTGAATATGCTGCAATTCTGCTGACCAAAAGCAACATATCATTAGTAAGCATTTATGGTTAACATAATCATGATTACAGCCTTCTATTACATAACGACAACGGATTCTAAAACCCTCCGCGCTTTTGCGCATGCGTTAGGATGGGTTTAATTCGTCAAAATAGGGGTAAGAGAAAAGGCGGTGTTTACATTTAACAAAAAAAATCAAGAAATGCGTGCATCCCTTTGTGAGATATAATTGTCATAATTGAGATATAATCTCAGGATACTGAAAGGAATAGTATTAGAAAATAACATTGAATACGATATCAAAAATTCGAAATGCAACAAAACAAATAATTGTAGTAAAATAAACTCGGAATATTCACGGACTGAATTAAAATAATGATATCAGAAACGACACGATGCTCAGATAAACGTGATAATAAAATTGAGCAAAAGAGTATTTATTGGGGTGAAAAATCAACGTAAAAAAAAATGCAGAAGAATTCCAGCAATGCTCTCATTTTTCCGCGGCTCATCCCTTAGTAAGACAGAATTGTCGAAAAGAGGCCATCTCGTAATCCGTTGACGCACAGTAAATCTCGTAATATCTCTGGCTGAATGAAGTTGCCAATCGAGCGGATGTTTCCCTCACTAAATATTTTCGTGCAGACGTGAAGAGGGAGGGAGGGACGGACATCATGTTTGACAGACAGACAGGGTTCCCCGACCCCTCAAATTCGTAATCTACTAATACCGCTGATAATTGATGTTTACTGTATTGATAAATAAAATACAATAGCAGTTACATCACTCTTTCACATTTGGTTAATAGATGGAGATCCATTCCATTGTGCATTGCAATCGTAAAAAAAAAAAAAAAAAAAAAAAAAAAAAAATGAGATGCCGTTTTATTAAAATGTGCGCAGGAAAGTTTTGTCTTGTCTTTCGTGTCTGTTTTGTGTGGAATGTGTCCTCTTGTTTCCACTGTACGGATCATAATGATCATCATTCCACCACAATACAAACTTCTTTATCTCCATCTTTCAAATCACCCATGATTAGAGGAAATCAACGCATACTGACGCATGCGCCAAAGGGTCAAATTGCACGTTAAATCCGTCGGGGCCGAAAGTTCTCCCTCAGGTGTGGTGTGAACGTTTGGAGAGAGGGTACCAGCTCAGGTATTACCCTCGACGTCTGATCGGGGATGAAAAAGACGAGGTCCGTCCCCAAATAGTCCTAGTGTTGTTTTACAACCGGGCGTTAATATAACTAAACTAAACTAAACTAAATCAGAGGGTCAAAGAATTTCGTATCTGACCTACAATACTGTAACGCAGTGATGGGGAAACTACGGCCAGCGGAAAGGTTTAATCCGGCCTGTTTAAGAGTGCCATCGTGAGAAGGTTTGAGCGCATTCTTACTTCGTAATGTGACGACCCGCATAAAAACTATTTGCGGCGATATTTAAAACACAATAGTATTCTGGACAAATCCATCCGACCCAAACAGCTGGCTCCTCTTCGCTCGAAACTTCCAGACACTCTCCCATTTTCGATTCATTGTTCTGTTTTTCCGAAAGAACCGCAAAACTCCAATTCCCGAACAATCCTTGCAGGTAGGTATAAATACAAGCGAGGCCGCCTGAAGATCAGTTAGTTAGCGACTTAGTCAGTCATCTGCAACGACCCGCTGTGACTCGAGTAATTGTTTGTAAGTTGATGCAAAATTTCAACTTGAGTTAATTGAACTGAACTGTAATACTCTCCTGAAACAAACTTGTCATACAGTACCGTTACTAGAATTTTATAAAAATTTAAGTCCAGATAATTTCCCAAATCTAATTACTCATGCAATGAAGATAATGACAATGTTCGGCTCATCTTATATATGCGAACAAATCTTTTCAATAATGAAGCTTAGGGAAACTTCTTTAAGAAACAGAATTACAGATGCGCACCTTTCATCAGTTTTAAGAATTTCTGCTTCGCAAATGGAACTGGACTATGATGAAATTTTGATAAAACAGTCTCAATTTCATTTTTCTCATGCACCATCAGCCAGTAATGGCACCAGAAAATAAAGTGATAATACTCCACATCAAGAACTACACTAAATTCATTTTATATTTTGTGCTTATAATTTTCTTACCTTTTGCTTTTTTACTATTAAAATAATAAGTGTATGTGATAATATATGTATATGTTTATAGAACACATAAATTTTTTAACGATTAAGCATTATTCTTTGGCCCGCTACGATCGCCTAGTTATTACAAATGGCCCGTCTTAAAAAAAGTTTCCCCATCACTGCTGTAACGAATCACAGGGTTCGCTTTGTAGTGGGTGCATGGTGTGAAAATAGAATCAGCAGGTCTCAGTAGAATACAACAACAACGACGTTTATTGAACACGAAGATACTAACACAAAGACGACGAGTATGTATGGCCTGGACGAAATTACAGTAGCGCACTACAACAGACAAGTAGTAATCGACAACAGCACACAGGGCTGCCAGACCGAATTCAGAAGGAGAGAGGATCCTCGGAGCTTCTTCCATGATCTCTCCAGATGGTTGAAATTCTCCACTGTCTTCTCACTTTGACTGTATCCAACTGTCGACTCCACACACAGCACGACACTGCTTCCACAATGAACAACAGAACTCGGCACACAGTCCAGTTCAGTAATAGCTTGGACCCCACCATTCTTTTGCTATCCTCTCGAAGGCTCGTTACTTCGACTCCAACTACAGCTACTTGCAGTTTGAGGCTACCGACCTTTTACAGTTCCCGGATGTCGGACCGAGAATCTTCTAGACCAATCAGGCCCATCTTGGTTCCTAATGTACGGATTGATAAAACTCTCGAAGTTTCCAGGGTCATCAATTTCGTCTCCAAGGTTGCCAAATTTATTATCAAGTCTTCAAAGGACCGCCAAATTGTCGCCAACTCTGGGATCATTGCCTCGCCACCCGAGCAGCATCCAAAGATGATTGTTAATCAGTCTTTCCGGTGATAAAACCAACCATGCTGGAAAGTAGCATCACATATTTGTAACAATACTATTGTAAAGTGATGTTGGCTCGGAATCGAACTTGGGATCTTTGAGTTCGAAGCCTCGCAACATAAACACTAGAAAAAAGCAATTGCTTCTGCCCCGCAGATGTTATCTAGATTATGAACTGACCACCACAATATTCCCTCTCCAGTGAGTCGGACGTAAGACGAAGGATGTTATCGCACCAAGTGTTTTTGGCGGACGACGAACGTTTTTACCGCCCTAAGTGACGGGGGACGAACTTTTGTTATGTCGATTTTTTGCTACCGGTTGAGGGCACCACAATAGGTTGCGTTTGAAGGTTGAAGAATTATTGTCCGAGCTCACGAATGTAATTAGTGATGTTGGCTCGTAATAGAACTCGGGACCTTTAGGTCCGAAGCCTCGTAACATAACCACTGGACAAAAGCAATTGCTCTTGCCCTGTAGATGTTATCTGGCTTATGAACTTACTATCTCACTATTATTCTTTCTTTTGTTATATTTGATTATTATGCAAGTACGTCATATAATATGGTTGGCAGATGGTTAAAAGCACAATTATATTCGCATATTCCTTCAAGCAAATGTACCTTTTTTATAATTTTCGAACGTTTCCAAATTAAAACTACCATCTGAAGGTGTTTTTTTCTTTTCTTTTTCGTAGCATTCGTTTCTGCTAAATTAATGGAAATCGATGTGCGAAACACAAAGATAAATCAATTCGAAACTCGAGTTTTAAAAGTCGCATTTCGAGAGCCGTGGAAATTTCCCCTTTTGGCGATAATTGGATGTGCAATTTCATTTTCGCAGAGAAATTGTTTATTCAATTACTGATGGACGAAAATGAGGCAGAGAAGCCATTTATGGACCGAGATAGAAAGGGCAAAAATCGATGATTGAAAGCTCAGTTTGAGTATGCGAAAACAAGTCCCACTTTTTTGGTTCTTCCGGTTTTTAACATCAGTTTTTCACTTTCTGGTATACCAAGAATATAGGAAGTATTGTATTGCCTCCGAAATCGAAATTTTTACGAATATCTATTTTTCAGACTTCGGAATCGAAAAATATATTCGTATTATGTGTTTGCCTGTAAACACGATTGAAAAACGTTTTGAATCAGACAGTTACAATTTGTATTGTAATACCTTTGTAATTTCTTGAGAAGGAAAAAGCAGTTAAAAGTACACTAGACGTTTATTCACAGACATAAACATTAAACATAAATTAGAAACAAAAAAAAGCAGTTAGAATTCCTCCGAGGTTTTTAAAATAAAACTGATTAAAAATTGCTCAAATTAAAGAGTTCAATGAAGAATTCAATAAAGGAGTTCAGTAAAGAATTTAGTAAAGAGCTCAATAAATAATTCAGTAAAGAGCTCAATAAAGAGTTCAGTAAAGAGTCCAGTAAAGAATTTAGTAAAGAGTTCTGAATCCGACCATCACACATAGCTCACAACCCACAATCTCTCTCTCGCTTTTCTCGTTTTCCTTTTTTATATTTTGTTGACGCCCATCTCACTTCAGTTCAACTACGAATAACGTTGAAGAGGCTTAACCCATTTCTGCTCTAGAGCGATTTCTTGTAGATGAGCAGCAGGACGATACATCTTGATCCTGGCCGATCAAATAAAAGAGTAGAATTTCAGACAGATCTTTTACTTACAGTCATTTATGTACATAAGAACAACTTGTTCTAATCTTGGTAAAAACATTTGATATCTTCACCATTTGGAAGTTGATGACATTTACACAAAAGTCGAAGGTTTATAGAAAAACAAGTTCTCCATCAAGCCGGAGAAAGAAACACCACAGGAAACTAACAGGTTGTTTATTAACATGGGTATCTCTAGGAATCCGCCGATCTTCCACTAGGGCAGCGTAATTCAGCAGTCCACAACCCAAGCAGTTTCTCACCCCCCATTTTATCTGTCCAGTCTCCGCCTCTCACTTCACATTGGTGCACTTGAGCTCTCTCTCGCCCAATAGCTGTTCAGCAAAATGCCCCCTTCAGTGGTCACCTGTCGATTGTGAGGTCTCTCCAAAATTTTCTCGCATAATTTGAAATAAAGTTGTTATCTCTGAGAATGACTTACATGACATTAGTGTTCAATAGCTATACAATATTGATCTTTAGGATCTATTGTCTCCTCGGTGAATTATTTGGAGATTTATCCTTGGTAAATAGATGCGGCTAAGATCTAAATGTTTATTTTTTATTTGAGATTATTGTAACATGCCTATAACCATCTCTTAGGTGTAATCAATAAACTGACCAAGTTTCATTGCAATCGGATGAACGGTAGGAAGGGATAAGAGACACACACAAACATTCATTTCTGTTTATATAAATACATTAACACACCTGTAGTTAGCAATGCTGTGTTTATATGAAAGTTAGATTATCAAATAAAAAAGAAAATTCAACATTTAAATACGAATTAGAATAATGACAGTTCTTTTATTCAGATTCCTTACTACAATAATAACTTTTTTTCCTTTTTTTTTAATCTGGATTTTTTTATATGCATAACCATGTTTAGGAAAAGGAGCAATTTGAGCCAAAAAGTTATTTTTTTTTAATAAAGGAGATTAATAGCCCCTCCTTTTGCCAAAACTTCGTAAACATGCCAACTTAATATCCCCAACCATTTTCCGGGCCCTCACTGCGACCGCTGAGCCTTCGGAGGCAAACAGTTTAAGAGGCAAATCTTTTTCTAGGGGGGCAATACATGCGCACTTTGTCAAAAAAAAAAAAAAAACGAAATTTTTGGAATAAAATTTCTTTTTCATTTTTCATTCCTCCTCCTCTTTATTTTTTTTATTCCGAGAACGGATGCAAAAAAAATTGATTTCTTTTTCATTCTTCCTAGTAAGGAGGAAAAAAAACGGGGGCAAAAAAATGAGTACATGTAGCGATTTTGAAAGAAAAATGACAGAGAAAGAGGAGAGAGAATGGAGAGAAGAAACTAAAAATGAAACGATTCTTGATCCCAGATATGAATTCTCTGAAGGGTTTTAGTTTCTGTTTCGATTCCATTTCTTCTTTTGCAGCCACCCCTCTCCTCCCCCCCCTTTTATTTTCACTCCCACTCAAATTTTATTCCGCGAAGTTCGTTCGAAAAATGTGTATTATTAAGCTCCATGATTTTATTTCGAGAACTCAATTTCCCAGAAAACTCACTTACTTAATTCGAATAATTCCTTCGGTAATCAATAGAGGGAGCTGTTTGCAGTGAAAGTGGGGTGAGTCGGATGTTCCACGTTCGCGGAATTCGATCTCGGGAACGTTACGTTTCAGGAATTTGCTCTAGAGAGGGATTAATTTTCTATATAAGGAAAAGCGTGGGATTTAGCTATCAATATTTTTTTCAATCTAAAAATAGAACACACTTTTTTTTTACTTGAAGATGTTCCTGTCTAGACTTGTTGCTAACAATATCTCATATGAGAATATTGCATAGTTCATAGAATGTAATAGAATATTTCAGATAGAATATTTTATGGTTCAATCTATAATAGATTGATAAACGAAAGTCGTTATAGAATATAGTTACAGAAGGGCATGAAAAATAAAAATACAGTGACTTGTAATAACCATGCAATCATACAGTAACATTAAAAATTTGGTGAACTTGCAAAATATAATGTTTACTAATATTCCAATCGAAACTAGTCACTAAAGTCGTTTTGAAACAAATAATGATGCACAAACAGAAAAAAATGCAATCCCAATTTCAACTTAAAAATATCGTTGGAAAAAATATTAGCAATAATCTTCAACTGAAATGAGAATATTAAGTTTGAATCAGCAGACCTCAAGTCATTAATCTTTGCTACAACCGGTCATTAAAAATTTAAATAAAATGTGAAACTTGCGTTGTAAAGATAGCTAGGTTTTATTATGTCTGATTTGTATCGCTCTCCATCGGTTAATGGTAGCCCTTTTTTATACCCTCCACCCCACCTCAATTAGAGAAAATTCTAATCCTTAGCTAGAATTTTGGCAATTAAAAAAATCCCTGGTTTCCAACAATAAGTTGCGTCGTTGGTCCTTAAATTCCGAGCATTTTTATAGTTTTATCAAATATTTAATTAGCCGGTGTCTTGGCATAGGAGTAGTCGTGATCTTTCCCGTGATCTGGGCTTCCCGGGTTCGAGTCCCGTTTAAACATGGTTGTTATTTTTCTGTTCTATCTGCGAGTTGTATGAATGCGCTACCCTGTAAAAGGGGGTTGTGCAAGAGAATGTGAAGCATGAAGTAATGAAGTCGTACTATTAATCCTAGTTGGCGCTACTGAACAAACAAGAGACGCTCATTTCGGCTTAAATCACTGACAGCTTTCTGACAACGGGATTGTAAAAGTACCATAAGTAACAACAACAATATTGAATCGCATGATTTCCTTATGTTTTTAAGAACTATTCTGTTTAATATCCGCGTGGTTTAGAAGACGAATGAAAGAGAGAAGTTATAAAACGGTGAAATTTAAAACTGAGGCGAACCAAATATTTGCGCGTTTTAAACTATGATGTTTGTGACTATCATGAACTGTTTCTACTAGAAAGGTTTCGGTATACAAAATAAACAAAACTTAAATAAATCGATTAGAATAACACCACTTTAATGCTAAGTAATTTGGAGGAATTATGGGCAGGAAATTTTATCTAACCGATTTTTCTAAATTCAAATACAACCATTATTCCATGCTAAGCAGCTGGCCGCCTGGGGCAAACTAATATAAAAATATTCAAATAACAAGGGCTGACTGGATTTTCTATTAAACGGAAAAAAATAAACCACTGGAAGAGAAAGAAAATTGTTTATTATATTTAATGGTTTTGGTAGGGGCGCGGTGGCCTGGTGGTAAGGACTCAGCTTCGGAACCGGAGGATTCGAGTCCCGATTCCACCGAAGAACCGCCGTGTAAGCGGGCCTGGTGCACGGTAAATCCATCGGGGCCAAACATCCTCCCACTGGTGTGGTATGGAAGTTTGGAGGGGGGGTGCTAGCTCAGCTGTCTTTTTCGCCATCTGGCAACGATTCAAAATGGCAATGTCCATTAAAAATAGCCCTAGTATTGCTTCAAAGCGGGAAGTTAACATAAATAAACTAGATTAAACTAAATTAATGACGGTAAGATCTATCGCTTAAATTTAAATATACAAGTTCTTTTTAGTTTTTATCAATTACTAGCCGACTTTGGCAACCTGTTGATTCTAGAGAAATAACCCTTGTTTTTATTCAAATTTAATTTCTAAAAACCTGATTGTGATTATTTCAACTACAAAGGATTTTCGCTAATGAAAGTGACTCTCAAAATATCAAAGTGATATCAAATCGAAATGCATGCGTAATGCATTGCAAACTGCACGTTATCTTCCGTAGTAGTGTGACTTCAGTATCTAATTCCTCATGTTGTTGGTTACACAGATAATAAAAATATGTGCTTCTTTAGCTTTCAACATCGAACGATTAAATATTTGATAAAAGATTGACAACGATTTGAATTTCTGAGCAAAGTTGAATTCTGATGCTGAAGATCGTATAAATTATTACATTGCAAAAATTGTCAAAATTCTAAAAACCAATTCATACTATTAGTATAATGAAAATGATATATATTTTTAAAATTTTAAAACAGAGTAAAAATCAAATTTTCAAAAATTATGGCTGAAAAGCAGAATTTTGAATTTTTTTAAAAATTAATTTAAATTTGCATGAAAAATCGTTCATGGCTATATGATTTTCGATATTGTAAAAATTCAAAAAAATCAATTTAATACCATTATTATTATTAAAATTCTTTTCTTTAAAAAATTTTTTTAATAGGGTAGAAATTTAATTTGACTTGGAAGATTTTCAAATTTATGGCTGAAAAACATAATTTTGCAAAAAAAAAATTAATGTTAAAATTTATATAAAAAAATCTCTTATGGCTAAACATTTTTATTTTCCAAATATATTGCAATAATTGCCAAAATTCAAAAACTCTTATTTCATAGCATTATTATCAGCAAATATTTGTTTGAATTTTAAAATAGAGTAAAAGTTTCATTTAATTTATAAAATTTTCAAAAATTATGGCGGGAAATTATAATTTTGATAAATTTTTAATTAATTAAAATTTGCATGAAAAATCGATTACAAATACATATTTTCCAAATATACTGCAAAATTTGACAAAATCAAGGAACTAGATTTCATACCGTTAGTATCAACGAAATGAAAATTTTAAAATTTTTAAATAGATTAAAAATGAAAAATTTGACTTGCAAGATTTGCAAAAATTATGGCGATGAAACATAATTTTTCATGAATTTAATTAATTAAAATTTGAACGGAAAATCCCTTGTGGGTACACATTTTTATTTTCCAAATATATTGCAAAAAAAAAAACAAAAAACATTAATATAACTTTTTAAAATTTTACTACTTAAAATTTTACACCTTTAGTATCATCAAAATTATATAGATTTTAAAAATTTTAAAATAGAAATAATAATCAAATTTGATTAGTAAGACTTTCAAAATTTAAGGTGGGAAAACATAATTTTGATAAATTTGGTATCATCAGAAAGACAATTTTTTTAAAATTTTAAAATAGAGTAAAAATTAATTTTAACCAGTAATATTTTCAAAAAATATGGCGAAAATTATCATAATTTTGATAAAATTTTAATTAAAAAATTTTTTTAACTAAAAAAAAATCTCTTTTATGATCATATTTTCAAAATTTAAGATATTTTGAGGTAAATTTAATATCATCAAAAATGCAGTTTTTAAATTTTAAAATAGAATTAAAATCAAATTTTAACTAGTAAGATTTTCAAAAAATATTCCTGAAAGACATAATTTTGTTGATTTTAATTAAAGTTTCAAACAATAATCGTATCTGTGTATGCATTTTCTAAGAGATTTAATCATAAATTTAGTACAACAGTGTAAAATGTTTTCCACTATTAAGAGGTATTGCGACTTTTATGGCTCAACGTGCCATTTTTTTTTTCTAAAGAAATGTCTAATGAGGTGTAGACGTACCGTCCAATATTTTTTACCAGTGATTTTTGAGCAGGTAATAAAAATAAATTTTAACAAATCAAAATTCTTTAGTTACTCCAAAAAAAAACCTTTTGCACTGTATAGTAGTATATGTTTCAGTTATACGTGTGATTTAAATTAAAGTAACATTAGTATGACTTCTGTTGTTGCAAATTACAAGACAACTTATAACTTATATTAGTGTTCAGCAACCAATAACAAGCGTGGTTACAGTGGAAGCGTGGCGCCACCTGGAACTTTCAATGCAATATGTAAACAACATGCAGTGAGCGTCATGTTTTTTTCTTCAAAAGTGAAGAATCAAATAAACTGAGTTAGGAAATTATAGTCCAGTAGAATGACTTTGAAAATAAGTTTCCATCTGCAAACAGATTGTAAGATATTACTTTCAGCAAGAATGCACGCTGAATTGAAGTCACCTGCTGAGAGGTTTCTAAGCGAATCTTTAATGTTATGAATCTCTGAAAATAATGATTCACAGGCATTGATGGAAATAGGCTTAAAATAGCACGAGCCAGCTTCTTCAGGCAGTTACATGTTTGATTCAAACTCAGTGTTTCCAAAATTTCGTTACTGGCATTTTTGCTTATGTTGCTTAACTAGCTGGAACCCAGCGCGTTGCTGCCGCAGAAGAAATAATTTTGGAAATGTCGTTTGGAATTTAAAATAACTGTCTTGTTTAATTAGGAATGATAGTTATTTTCGTATCGGAAATGAATACTTTCATTGAAATGGAAGGATGTATAAAGGAGAAGTGTGAATAGTATTTATTCTATATTTTCTTACTTTATTACTCAAGAGCTTTAGGGTAGGCAGTATATTTTTGTTTTTCCGCCTTCAGCAGAAACAAATAAGTTTCTTGGCTGTCCGACTCGTAAGCATCCAGCATACAACTGGTTGCGTGAAAAACATGATTTTTTAGGTTCAGTTCTCACATTTAAAGTGCAAGAAATAAGTAGTTAAAATTTCAACACGATCGGATACGTGGCACAACAGCGCATAAGAGACATACAGACAAACATTCATTTTTATTTATATAGATTACATAATTGTACTATGCCTATAAACATCCCGTAAGTGTAAGAAATAAGTTGTCAAAGTTTTATCGCGATCGGATGAGCGGTACGGCAGCGCATAAGAGACATACAGACAAGCATTCATTTTCATTTATAGAGATAATATTTGTTTCAATATTGTTGTTTTCCTTGTTTCAATAAATTTTTGAATCCATATTGAACTTGACTGGAAATGAATCGGTTGCATTTCCAATTCTTCCATTTCCAACTAATCGAATTGGGATACATTCAGTTTATCAAATAAAGTCGCAGACAAACCGTAATATGTAAACCATTTTGATCGGTGGCGCGCCTAAAATATCGTGTTGTGTTCCATCAATGGCAC
>JAPMOQ010063993.1:2033938-2064848 GCA_026543055.1 Argiope trifasciata | reverse complement strand
GTTGTGTTCCATCAATGGCACTCGTACCGTCTAAAATATTGTGTTGTAAGCCATCAATGGCAAGCGTGCCATCTAAAACGTGTTGTGCGCCATCAATGGCACTCGCACCGTCTAAAATATTGTGTTGTGAGCCGTCAATGGTACGCGTGCCATCTAAAACGTGTTCTGTGCCATCAATGACCCTGGTTCTCCATCCTGGTCTATAAACGCAAGATTCTCCCTAACAAGCACATAAAAGATTTCATCGCTCATTTCAAAGCACGTATTTCGTAAATAATTCTTTTCTCGGGTTGAAGAACTTTCATTCATTCGACTGTTGAGGCAAAATCATATTAAAATCCAGAATAATCCCAGAGACGTCGAAAAGCCCCAGAACCACCAACCCAATTGCTCTGGCGAACCCAATTCACGCGAGTGAAAGTGGAGCTGATTGCTTTTCGATCGCATTGCCACCGCCGTAAAAAGAAACTTCAAAAAAACAATCAAATCGGTCTTGTTTGTTGAAATGAAACACCGGCATTGGCCTATCTCAAGAAATGGCGCGGAAAAAGTTTCTACATTCTTCCGCTGCCATAGAAACAGGGTGTAACCCATTTTCGAGAGGTGATACTAGGAAGAAGAAAAAAAAATCCGTTCAGAATTAGAAGACGCAGCAACAAATGAAAGGTTTCGATTCCCAACATACTTGAAATAGTCAGTTATCCGTTTCCATAGCAAACACCTTGAAGTAAAAGCATGTCTTACTTCAGGATCTAAACGATAAAACTTTTCGTTTAAGTAACAAAAAAAAAAATGAATTAAGATTAACAAAAATAGTAAGTAAGGTTTGGTTCTTTTTATTCCATTGACGATATATAGAAAGAATTATTTTTAAAATCTATTAGTTTCAGATTATTAGATAATTAAATTAAATATTAAGCCCCCCAGCTACAGTCACTAGTTCGATATCGCCAATTATTTATTTTTTCACATGAAAGCTAATGGCTTGATATTAATGGTTGCTCACCTCTATAACCATTTTTGGGCAGAAATTTGAACTGTAGCAGTTACATAATTCTTATTTTCTCATTTCGATACTAGATGGCGATGCCTGATAGGCTATCCTATATGCCATCCCATAATGCATTGCGCAATTCGAATGTAATGAATAATAAGATGTAATACTGTACTGATAAGCTGAGTGCGTGAATGCCTTGTCTTTGTGCTTGTTCTTCTTGCTTTGTGGTTATTAAAGAAATGTTCTCGAAAACATAAGTCCAGCACAGATCATAATAATCTACCTTCCATCACAAAACAATTTAAATTTTCTAAGCATTTTTATGAGAGAAAAAAACAACAGCAGTAGAATCATCCAACCCCAATACGTACTGAGCCGATTTCGTCAATTTTTATATCGTTCGAAAATCTCATCCTTTCTAGATATGTTATCGACGATCACCTGTCTGTGCAAGTCACCCATTTTCGCAAAATAAAATCTTATCACAGCTCCAAGTCCCAATAACTGAGCCAATTTTGCCAATTACTTATTCCTATTTGCTCGTATAGTGAACAAGATAAAAAGCTCTATGTTTTTCGTGGAAATATATTATTTTCATTCTGTATAATATATAATGATGTATGTATAGGTCATTAGTATTAGTTGATATCATTAAATTAATACTATCATTATGATGGGCAAATAGAAAGAATTCAATGGATCTACCATTTAAAACAATATACATTTTACATGTTATTGTTCAAGTAAATGAGTTGTTCAGCTGTTTTAAATTTATCTTATGACTAAGAGATTGACTAAACAAATAAACAAAATGCCGGCTAGCTCTAAAAATTATATATCTTAGCTAAGAGCACGACACAAACACTTAGTTTAATATTGAATAGCTGGTGCCCGGCGCGTTGAAAGAAATAATCTTGGAGAGATCGTTTGGAATTTGAAATAACTGTCTTGTTTCATTTAGAATGATAGGAAGAATGATATTTATTTTCTTGTCGGTCATGAAAACATTCATTAAAATTGGAGGATATATAAAGGAGAAGCATAAATAGGATTTATTCTATTTTTATTACTCTATTCTACTAGCAAATATTTATTTTTACATATTAGATTGTGCATTCTTTTACAATTGTAAAACTTGGTGTTCTTTCAGAATGGTAATGAAAGAAACTGTTTATTGTGTCTCGTCATTCGTTCAGTATTCTCAAGTTTAATGGTAAAAATTGTGATTAAAATATTTTCTTTAAAAATTGATTGAACATAGAAATTATATTTATGGCATAAAATCTTTAATAAAGTTGAAAAGATAATTTTTTGAAATCTGAGCTGGTGCAAAAATATTTGTACTATAATATCTTCGGAAGTAACTGCAAAAAACGCTAACATTTTATTAAATATTTAGTTAAACTTTCAAACCTATAGGATTGGTTTCCCTAAAACTTTCTCGCTCACTCTCTAATAAAGCTATTACCTCCTAGAAAGACTTCCATTGCATTTACGTATAATAGCGCCGAATATGAACGTCTTGCTTGAATTTAACATCTTTACGGAATGTCTTGTCTCCTTGGCGAGTTATTTGGTGGTGAATCCGTAAGTTAATGGATGCGATAAATAGATCCGAAAATATGTTTTTACACTTTAGATGACTGTATTATATCCATAACCTTCGCGTAAGTGCAAGCAATGTGTTGCCGAAGTTTTATTCGAATCGGATGAGCGATACGGTAGTGCATAAGAGGCACATAGACAAGCAAACATTTTTATTTATATAGATTACACAAAACTCTAGTTGATCTATACTGCGTAACGAGAAAGTAAAAATGCCAGAATTGAATCATTATTTTTCTCTCTATGGTGGTATCTTTATAAGCCAGTAACAGTCACTAAACATGGGTGATCACTTTTTTGTCTAGTGTGTATGTTACGAGGTTTCTAACCAAAAGGCCCCGAGTTCTATTCTGAGCCAACACCACCTATAACATTAGTGACCTTGGACAATGAACCTTCAGTTTTCATGCAACTGTTGTGGCGCTATCTATCCTCAACTAAAGTCGTGAGTCTCACTTGACGCCAAAACTCACGCCCGCCCGCCATAACTCTTGGTGAGAAAAAAACGTTCGTCGCCCACCAAAAACACTTGGTGCGATAACATCATTCGTCTCTCCTCCGACCCCCATAAGCCAGTAACAGCCACTAAACGTGGGTGATCACTTTTTTATCTAGTAGGTATGTTACGAGACTTCTAATCATAAGGCCCCAAGTTCTGTTTCTGAACCAACCCAACCTATCACATCCCTCATCCACATGGTGACGCCCTGGAGTGTCGGTTGGATTATCTACCTCCCTCTTCCCTTTCTCCTAGTCGCTATCTTATTTCTTCAAAAAAATCATAAAAATTTGTGGCTGTCTAAGAATGTTTTGCTTTCAAATAACAAGTTTAATACCAAACGGTAAAGTTTAAAAAAATATTTCTTCAAATAGAATATAGCTAATGCGGAAAAACAAAAATTGTCCCAATGTGCGTGTTTCAATAACATTAATGTTGTCCCAGGTATATCACTTCTCGTCAATGAGCAACGACTGTAACCTCACTTCCCACCACCAAGCAACCCTCCGGTTCACGCTTTGTATATCAGATTATATCACTCTTGTGATGCTTTGTATATGGACAGGTCTTTTTTTTTTTTAATATTTATTATTCTTGCTTCTCGTTAGTAAAAAGTATCATCTCAAAATGAATAAATTTAGTTTTATTCCAAAATTTCTTCTTCTCGTGACCTCACTTCCCGCCATTGAGCAGCCCTCTGGTGGAGAAAACGTGAGCAAAGTGCAGTTCATGTCTGGACGAGGTAAGATGATTAAGACGTGCTAAAATAATCCAAGACATATGTGTAAAGACGGACTTGATTATCCATTCCATCTTGTAAACAAGCCATCATCGTTTGTTCACCATTAACCTTACATTGTCATCCATTAAATTCTAAAATATCATCTGGACTTATTGTTGCTTGGTCATCACTACCCCTACATTAATATACCAAATAATATCACGATTTTATTCAAAGCTTGGAAGTTTCAAAATAACTCATGTTTATTGTACCACAAATATATCAATAAAGACCAAATTACGCTACGAATTTTTTTTCTGTGATTGCATTTCGGTGTGGTGATTCAGATTCGAACGCTGTGTCGCAAATGTCCAACAGAAGGACAATCGCCACTCTAGTGATGCAAAAGGTTACCTCACCCTGCCAATTCCGATGCAGGAAAAGCATTGTGACTCGGCGCTAGTCATGTGATGAGTCACGTTCTCCCGAGGCGACAGAGGAAAGTCGCCGCTGAAACCCCGTGCTCTCGCGGGAGCGGTCGGAGCGAATGCGTCTCGGGACCGGAACGTCTGGTGACCCAGAGTCCCACATTCGAGTGACCTCGACACATCTCGCTCGGAGAAGCGGTCTAGGTGGAGTCTTACGTCACACCACTTCTCATTCCTCAGGGTGGTTTTTCGGTATAACGAGGGAAGCTTTGGTAATGAAGGTTTTCATTGATATAATTCGTAGATTTCTTCTGTGGGAGGTGAAAGGAGTTGATTCGTTTAAGAGGTGTGTACCAAAATATTAACTTCGTTGGATTTGCTTAAAGGAATGCATATACAGTGTGTCTCAAAAGACGCTGCGCTGCCATGAAATTTTAAGAGCATACACATTAAGGTGCAAACATGTACACGTCAACGTGGATTTGTTTAAGGGAATGCGTGTATAGTATGTCCCCAAAAGAAGCACATGCTAACACGGATTTCTTTAAGGAATGCTAACACAATGGATCCCAAAAAACGCGCATGGTACCGTAGAATTGTTTAAGATAATGCATATACAGTGTGTCCCAAAAGATACGTATGATGCAGTGGATTTGGTTATGGAAAAGTATATATAATATGTCTCAAAAGGCGCAAAAGTCTATGGATTTTCTTGATGGGATGCACATGCAATGTGTCCCAAAAAACATCCCGAATATATTATTGTTCATGTTCATATTCTGAAACCCGCTGCGCTTTAGCACATGCATAAGGGGGCATTTCTTACTTCAAAGAATTCATGAGAAGAACCATGAAATGAAGAGATGTTTACATTGAGCTGTAAGGGGAACTGAGATTATTTGCAGAATTAGAAGGGTAACAACTGCTCACCTGTCAGTGTACCACCCCTTAAAACATTCAATCGTCGAAAAGTACTCGTCTGAGGATCTAGAGGCAAACCGTATTGGAGATTTGTTTACGGAATTACATGTACAGTGTCCCAAAATAATACACTGTTGGAGGGACACACTGTTTAAGGAAGATGCACCAAAAGATCCGCATTTGATTGCATATTTATTTAAAGAAATGCGTATGAAAACGATGTGCAGTGCATGTTATTGCAGATTTGTTTAAGGGAACGCATATACAGTGAGCCCAAGAGACGCATATCTTATTGATCTGTTTAAAGAAGTGCGTATGCAATGGTTTCCAAAAGACGAGTATGCTATTGTGGATTTGTTTCAGGGGATGCGTATACAGTGTGCTCCAAAAGACGCGTACACTACTGCATAAGGGAATGCATATACATTGTCTCAAAAGACGTGTATGCTACCGTGGATTTGTTCAAGAGGAATAAGCTACAGTGGAATTATTTAAGAGAATGCATATACAGTGTGTGTGTCCCCAAACCGCATATGCTACAGTGGATTTGTTTAAGGACAGGCACGTACAATGCTTCCCAAAAGAGGTAGATGCTACAGGGAACACATATAGAGTATATCCCACAAGATGCATATGCTTGGATTTGTTTAAGGAAACGCATATACAGCATATCCAAAAAAGACGCATATGTTACCGTGGATTTTTTTAAGGGATTGCATACAAATTTATTTCCCAAATACGTGCATGCTACCGTGGACTTATTTAAGGAAATACTTAAACAATAAATTCCAAAAGACGTGTAAGCTATCTTGGATTTCTTGCAAGGTATGCATACACAGTGAGCCTTAAAAGATGCGTATGCTACCACGGATTTGTTTAAAAGAATGCATACATAATTTATTCAAAAAGACTGATATCTTAAGATGGAATTATTGAAGAGAATGCATATGCAGCGTATCTCAAAATATGTATATGCTGCCATGGATTTATTAAAGGGAAGGTACAAACAATGTGTTCTGAAACGATGTACATGATAACATGGATTTGCTTGAAGGACACCCTGCATTCTTTAAAAGAATGCATGCACAGTGCGTTCTTTTTATTATATTTACTAGATGGCAATGTAAAGGGTTGTAAAAAAATATTACATTAGATATAGTCAAAATTAGATAGCTGATAATTTGTAAGTCCATTCGAACCCAGCCTCAGCCTCGACTTCTGGGCGTCGAGCACGCCTTAACATATCTGACGGGAATTTCCTTATTTAAAAATGAACATTTCCCAACTTTTTATAGATATCACCGCGATCTTTGCCTAATAAAGGCGTCAGTCGATGCTCAGCCAGCCACTTGGAAGCAGGCTTGTAGACTTTTTAGTTTGTGTAACATTATTATTGTTCAGAATACTGTTTTAACTCTTAATCATGGTATTTGTCAAGCCTGGTTCTTGCGTCACTAAACTCCAACCAACCAACCAACCATCTTAATCATATTGGAGGCCCCTTTAAGTTTCGGGGTCCGGGTACATAGCCCCCCCCCCCCAGATGACCGGCCCGGTTTGTGAGTAGTGTGAATGTGCCCCCTGTAAAAAGGAGTTGTGCAAGCGAATGTGAAGCATGAAGTAGTCAAATCGTCCTCTCGGCCCTAGATGCCTCAATTTAAACAAGAAACGCGCCCTATCGGCTTCAATCTCTGATAGCTTTCTGTCGGCGGGCTTGTAAAGTGCCATAAGCAACCAACAACAGTTTCAAAATCTTGATGTGGTCAAGTCAGGCTGCCGTTAATTGAATGCATATCCAAAAACCCTTCCGAAATCATATTCCATTATATCTGCAATTATCTTTATCTCATTCTTACACGATGCACATTTTGGAAATACCATGAAGCTGACGACGTTTTGTGCTACAGAATAATATTTCCGTGAGTGAGAAAATTCGTGACCCAATTCGATAAACAATTCTCACCTCCAGTTATGTGCTAACACTTGTGTGGGAAAAAACGCATCCTTAAAGTAGAACGGCCATTAATGATGAGTAATTGCTGGAGAAATTCTAGAAACGAAATTTTTTCCCAAATTATTTTTATTGTCCAAGAGGGAAAAATTATAAGAACAGAATCGGCAAATAAAGCTACGGCGACACAGGAACTGTGTTCTGGTGCAACCTCGTTTGAGGTCATTGTTTACAGTTTAAGAAGCCCAAAATAGTGCTTCTATAATAATCAGGTTAATGGGAATTTTGTTGAATTGTATTTCTAATGCAGCTTTATCTTTTATAACCATTTTTGGTTATCAGTGAATTATTTGATTTTGATTAAAATCCTGTTATGATGGACAAAGGAGCCGCCGTGGCCTGGTGGTAAGGTTTCGGCTTCGGAACCCAAGAATTTCAGGTTCACAACTCGATTTCACCGAAGAACCGTCGTTTAGCGTGTTTGGTGAATTTAAAATCGTCTGGGCGAAATGTTCTCCCGTGGTGGGAGAGGGAGGTGCCAGGTCAGGTGTTTTCCTCGTCATCTGACTGTGGTTCAAAATGACGAGGTTCGTCCCAAATAGCCTTAGTGTTGCTTTAAAATGGGAGGTTAATTAAACTAAATTAAACGATAGACTAACACTTCTTTTAGGATACAATATTCGGTTTTGGAAAATGTTCTAAGGGAAGACATTTTTTTTAGGGGTGAAGTATAATTTTGAGACCTTTGAGCGCGCTCCCACTGGTGTGTTGTGAAGAAGGGACTGCCAGGTCAGGTGTCGTCCTCTGACCACGGTTTAAAATGACGAGGTCCGTCCCGAAATAGCCCTAGTGTTGCTTTAAAACGGAACGTTAATATAATGAATGTATACGTTAATATATCGAAAATGTTCTAAGGGAAGACATTTTTTTTTATTTTTTATGGAAGACGTATAATTTTGAAACATCATTACAGCTGAGAACAATATGTCTACTGGCGTTTCTTTTCCCAGATTTTCGCGTCAAATCAGAGAAAAACACTTCATCTTGATGGAGAGTCCGTCTCTATAGCCGGTTGATTGATGATTCCTTATTGATTGCAATTCCTTAGGAACTGTGCAGTCTACTCCCGTTTCAGTTCAACTAAACTGGGGCTTGAAGTACCTAGGGCCCGAGAATCATTACAAGAATCTTAACCCTTCGCACTCGGTAAAGTAACTCGATGCATAGCTATTTTCCTTAATGCCTACATTGTTTGGTGCTCCAAAAGATCTATTTGCGTTGTTGAATTTCTCCGAAAAATTAATCTAGACCATTTATAAATCTTTATCAATTTTTATAAAAAAAAATTTTGAAAAAACAAATAAATAAAACGTCAAAATGATGCCCTGTTTTAAATGGTGAATGAAAGTCCCCATCCGAATGCAACGGATAAAGAATGCAGCAAAGCTTTCTTTTCTTGACTTATACTCTTAAGCATCTTTAAAAATTGTTTCAAACAAATCTTCGGAAAATTAATGTATACACTCTTTTTCTTATAGTCTGTTCTTGGATTTCGGCTATATTTTAAATAATTTTTTCCCCATTCTATTTGCTCAATATTCATAAGACCTCAGCTGGAAGTTAACTTTTATATAAATAAAAATGAATGTTTGTCTGTATGTCTCTTATGCGCATACCGCTCATCCGATTGCGATAAAACTTCGACAACAGGTTTCTTGCACTTACGCGAAGGTTATAGCCATAATACAATCATCTAAAGTATAAAAAATATTTTCCACTCTATTTACCGCATCTAATAATTATGGATTAACCACCAAATCACTCGCCAAGGACACACGACGGATTCAGTAAAGATGCTAAATGCAAGCTAGATGTTAATATTTCGTAGCTATTGTACATAAATGCGATGTAAGCAATTCTCTTTGGTAATAGTTTTATTAGAGAGTGTTCGAGAATGTTTTAGGGGAACCAATCCCACAGTTTTAAACTTTTAACCAAACATTTAATGAAACTTTAGTTTTTTTTTTTTTTTTTTTTTTTTTTTTTTTTTTTTCTTCTGTAACATAAGAAAATATTATAGTAAATATAATTTTGCACCATCTTCGTTTTCAAAAAAAAAAAAAAAATCTTTTCTAAATCTATCTATATTTAAATAAGTTAAAGATTTTATTTTATGACTATATTTTCTATGTTTAATCCATTTTAAAAGAAAATATTTTAATCGTATTTTTTAACATTAAATTTAGGAATTCGGAACGAATATTAAAATAATCAGGAGATACAATAAACAATTTCTTTCATTACCATTTTGAAAGAACACGCAGCTTTATAATTCTAAAAAAATATCCAAATCTTAGACATAAAAATGAATATTTGCGAGTAGAATAGAATTATAGAAATAGAATAAATACTATCTATGCTTCTGTTTTATATATCCTTGAATTCCACTGAATGCATTCATTGCCGACAAGGAAATAAATACCATTATTTATTAAACAAGGTAACTATTTTAAATTCCAAACGATGTTTTCAATTTTATTTCTTCTGCGCCGAGTTCCAGCTAGTTATAAATAAAATTTTAAAAAAGTGCTGACCTCGTTTTTAAAAAGTTATAAAGCTATTCAAAGAAATTTCCGACTACGATTATTTTTTTTTTCAAAAAGAGAGTCCGCATTATCCTTTTCTTGATTTCCCTTTGAAAAATGGAATGAGAAAGGGCCAGTAATTCAATTCTGTAAACTAATTGGCTATTTTATATTATTTAAACATGGAACCCCCTCCTCTTAAGGCCAATCCTAATATATATGGTATGCATGACACCCCTTTAAATAGCGGAGTTTTGGTAAAATCGAATTCCAAAAAAAAAAAAGATAAATCTATAATAAATGAGGTACATTTAACGTACACATTAATTTATTTGTGCTTCTTGTTTTCACGAATATGTATTATTTGAAAGTTGTCGGAATAGAAATTTTATATTCCTTCTCAAAGTGATTTTCATTTTATATGAAGGCATTATCCTTTGTCGGAAATAGTAATGTTATTATTCAAATTATTTCTTACCTTTGATTACTTATCCTTGTAAACTTTAGTCTTAAAACAAGTACGCAAATCTTAAACGTATTAGGAATTTATTAATATGCTCGATAATGAAATGAAATAATCCGTCTTTATCTCCCCATCTTTATCGGATCCTCTCTAATAATCTTGTGATGTCAGAGACCATCTTACACGACATTGGCGTACAATAGTTATGAAACATTAACTTTCGGTGTGAATTAAGGAGCCGCGGTGGTCTGGTGGTAAGGTCTCGGCTTCGGAACCGGAGGGTTTCAGGTTCGAGACTCGATTCCACCGAAGAACCGTCGTGTGAGGGGGTCTCTTACACGTTAAATCTGTCAGGCCAAACTTCCTCCCGCTGGTGTGGTGTGGAGAGGGGGGTGCCACTCCAGGTGTACTCCTCGTCATCTGACCGTGGCTCAAAATGACGAGGTCCATCCCAAAATAGCCCTCGTGTTGCTTTAAACGGGACGTTAATATAACTAAACTAAACGAAAGAAATTTTATATTCCTTTTCAAAATGATTTCCAATTTATATGAAGACCCTTTGTCTGAAATCGCATTATTATTCAAATGTTTCTTACCTTTTATTACATATCCTTAAAAAGTTTTGTCTTAATTAAAAGACCCAAATTTTAGACACATAAGAAATTTATTAATGTGGGAGTGGTCTCCCTAAAACTGAATCACATCCTTTGTAATGAACTTTCATGTCAGACTGCCTTCTATGACATTGGCGTACAATACTATGAAACATCAACTTTTGATGTCAATTGAGCTTGTTACTGAACTTATGTCATGGGATCCTTAGCGTGTTATTTGTCGTCGAATCCATGGTATGCCATTAATAATACACGAAAATCGAATCTGTGATTATGTGCTATGAGGCAAAAACCAACAACTGGCTGACTGTCTGTTGATGTCTATTTTGAAAAACATGTTAACAGAGTAATTCAAAAACGTAGTTACTTATATATACATCAAAATCGGTATCCTTAGCGAGTTATTTGCTGATTAATCCATGGCACGCCATAATCATGCATAAAAATTGAATCTGTGTTTAAAGGAGCGTTTTTCTCAATCGATTGAAACAAATGTATGCTACAAAACTGCACTTGTAGTCGCAAAATTCCATACTGATTTTGATATGTATAATTGCGTTTTTCAATTACTGTGTTAACATTTTTTTTTTCAAAATAGAGATCAACAGAAAGTCAGCCAGTTGTTAGTTTTGCCTCAAACTTTGACAGATGTCTACTTTATAAATGTTAAATCTGTGTACCCAATTTTATCTAACTTGCTCTCTTCGTTTTGCAGTTTTCGTGTTAACTAATAGTCGAATAGCCAAACGGACTTCCTTTAAATAGATTTCACACAAAATCAAATAAAAATCTGCAAATTCGGTGTAAAGAGCGTATACCAAATTTCCATCATCTAGCTCAAATAATTTTTGAGTTATCTTTGCTAAAGACAGGTGGACTGATATTTTCAAAAAAGACGTGTTTTCGAACTTAGAATTTTTTTTTTTGTCGATAATTATTCTATATTACATATACGAGAAAGTAAAAATCACTCTAATTTTTTTTGCTACATAGACTATCATTTTTGACGGGAAAAATGAAACCGTGATAATTAATTGATTTTTTCTTATGTTTTAAATGCCAATATTAATGTATTTTCTCTGATTCGTGAAGATGGAATATTTAACAAATAGTCTGTTCTTTCCTTTCGCATTCCGATATCTGTTAAGGTATCCGACTACGTTAAAAATACTGGTATTCGACCCCATTGGCGATTTTTTTTAAAAGTGTTATTTCTTGCCATTTAGACTTTTCTCTTTCCAAAACAGATTGTTTTTTCTTAGAAAAGGAAGGTTTCACCTATTATCCAGAGGAATTTTAAGCAAAATTTATTTTTCACCTAAAATTTGTCTTTCACTTCAATTTTAATTTTCATAAAAATTATTCCCCATTAACATGATAGCCCAAACACTAATAGAGGCATTTACGTAAAAATATCAGCGCATGTTTTACATCATACGGGCAATGAAATGACAACCCAAAGTTTTATTGTTGGTGAAATACTTTTACATTTTTAGGTGTTTTTAGAAAAATTAAGTTGCGAATTTATGGGGAAAATGCATATATTCGTATATTTTTATTCCTCACTTCTTTGAAGTATTTTTTTATATTTTGGTTCCTTTCATTCATCATTATATTCTGATAACTTGAGTACAAAGAAAAACAGGATTGCTGCATTACCGTTTTGTGTAGAGTGTTTACCATTTTGGTTCAATTTCACTAAAATTTACTACAAATTTTCCTATTTTTCAAAATATATTGTATCCTCAAATAATGTTTTTTATTTATAGTGTTTATAATTGATAATACATCTAAAAACTAAAAATATTTTTAAAAAAATCAAATTTTTCAAAATTTTTTCTTTCGAACGTAGTCGGTTACCTTAAATAACACTAAACTGTGCATCATTTGGACATTTCCAGGTTTCTAGAGCTAAACAAATAAATAACTAAATTTATAAGATATCGAATAACAGTTTTCAGGAAAAATCAACTCGTGCAATTCAATTTTATTATTTCCTTCTGAAAGCAGTAAAGTAAACCAATGTGTTCGGGGAACATGTCATAAATTAGTTTTATTCGTTCCTTTCAAAATCTAATAGCTGCGACTTTAACGATCTTTGGTGAGCTTTTAAACAACCGCTCAATGTCGACAACCTCATTTAAGTTAACGATCTTCTTTCATTTCATTATCGAGCATATTAACTTATAACTTTTAACGAGCAATTCTTGTATAGATATAAATTTATTTTGTGTACATCGGAAACAGTACTAACGGTCGGAATCAAATTATATGTTTAGATAAGGGTTGCTTTTTAATATAGGTGTCTATCTGTATAGACGCCTAGCCATGTTTTATCCATACAGATATTTTTTCTGAAAAATCGCAATATTATACAACAAACAAAAACTTTTTTTGTTATAACTAACTATTAGAGCCTTTTTCTGTATGCTGTTGAGGTCGTGGTGTCCTGTTGGTAAGGTCTCGGCTTCGGAACGAGAGGGTTGCAGGTTTGAGGTCCGATTCCACCGAAGAACCGCCGTGTAAGCGGGTCTGGTGTTCGTTAAATCAGTTCGGGCCAAACATCCTCCCACTGCTGTGGTGTGAAGACAGGATACCAGTTCAGGTGTCGTCCTTGTCATCTGATTGCTATTCAAAATGAGGAAGTTTGTCCCCAAATAACTCTAATGCTTCTTTACAATGGGACGTTAATATAACTAAATCTATCTGCTCTCATACTGAAAATGTCAAATAGCGACATCTTGTAAATTTTCGTGGTGCTTATTTTCTTGCTACTGATAAACTACTGATACCTCAAAATTTTATGAAATGGCGCTATATGACATTATCAGAATACGAATGCGTTCTGCTCACATCCAGCAGCAACAACGCCGTTATTGTTCTAACCTGAAATTCTTTTAACATTAATTCCTTTAATTTGCATACATAAGCATTTCAATATCATTAAATTGGTAATCATTTTACCAAAGATATTCAGTAGGATCTCTGACTTGAATTGTTCAGGAACACTTTTGGTTTTGAAAGCTCTTTCAAACGATTGGATCCACCGAAGAACCGTCGTGTAAGGGGGTCTATTGCACGCTAAAACCGTCAAACCGAACGTCCTCCCGCTGGTGTGGTGTGGAAGTTTGGAGAGTGGGTACCAACTCAGGTGTTGTTTTTGTAATCTGACAGTGGTTCAAAGTAACGAGGTCTGTCACAAAATAGCCCTAGTGTTGCTTTTAAGCTGGACCTTAATATAACTAACCTAACCTTAATTAAAATAAGGAACTCGCACTTTATTTACAATGTGTATTTCTAGCCAACTGCGGATTTTACAGTGCCTAGTAAACAATGAGTGAAAACAATTAATTTAAACTTGCTTAGCCATGCCTCATCCCCAAAAAAATATCTAACTATTTTTTCAAAAAAAAAAAAAAAAAAAACTTTATAAAAAAAAAACAACTTTTGAGTGAAGCCGTTTATATATATGTATATATATATATATATATATATATATATCTTTTCCCAAGATTATTTTTATTTATCTCATCATTGGTCAACTTGAACCTTGCGTTTGATAAAAAATGGGCTGGATAGTTTCGATTATTATCTTAAGAATTTAAAATTACTCTTTCGTTTATTTCCAGTTCTTTATTAAAATTTCAAATAATTATCTATGGTTAAAAATATTCCTACAGTGGAAGACTCTAGACGGACTGTTATGCTTTTAGCAACATCTCGGATCTGATTGGATCTCGCCCTCCATCGTGAATATCTTTTTTGCACATGCTGGCCTTTGTTTGCTTTGGCATAGAAACTTTTAGATACATAATGGCAACAAACACTCAAATCGAAACTAACTAAACTCGAATTGAAACAAATAGTGATCCTTTAATAACAAAAACTATTGCACTAAATGCGGCATTAATACTGCACTTTTTTCAATATTTAAAAAATGTATATTGAAAAAATATTTGCGATAATCTCTAACTCATCTATAAATGGAAATATAATGAATCAGCAGAGGTATAAAATAATGATAATTGCAGGTCACAGATTAATGACTTTTGCTAAAATTCAAGATTAAAATGTAAAGAGAATTAAAACTTCATGACATTTTAAATAATTTTCATTCATGCTTAGCTTTATTTACAAATAGATATGTGTCAATTTAAATATAACGAAAGAAACTTTTTTCTTTTTTAATGAAAAAAAACTTTTTTCGATTTTTTATTAGGTTACAATACTTTTAATGTTATTGTACATTTATATCTAAAGAATGATTCCAAATGATAGTTTTTATTTATTTCTGAAGTACTCTGCGAATGTGCATAAGATTTTTTCGATTATTAATTAATCTATGGCAATCAGATTTGAGATATTGTTAACAATATGATAGTCCGAGTAGATGAGTAATACGGAATAGCTTAATTAATTTTTTGGTTGAAAACCTAATAGCTAGTTAGATAAAAAATTTGTCTGAGAGATCGAGCAGCTCAGTTACATTTCTGTTCTGTTTTAAAGCAACACTAGGGATGTTTTGGGACGGACCTCGTTATTTTGAGCCGTGCGCAAGTAACAAGAATTTCACATGAGTTGGCACCCACTGATGTGGTGAGGTGTGTTGTGGAGAAGGGGTGCCAGCTCAGTTGTTGTAATCGTCATCTGACCGGGGTTCAAAATGACGCGGTGTGTCCCCAAACAGGCCTAGTATTGTTTTACCACGGGTAGTTAATATAACTAAACTAAAATTGAGTTGTTACGGCCCTCAGTACCGCTCTCTGCAAATTTCAGCACTACGCCAGTGCGAGAGCGATTGACCCCGATGGATTTAATGTGTACCAGACATACTTGCCTAACGTTCTGCAGACAGAAGACAATAAAGGTATTAAGAAAACGCATTTCTGAAATTGATTTTACGTTTTTTACCTTAGTTTAATTATATTAACGTCCTGCTTTGAAGCAACACTAGGGCTATTTTGGGACGGAACTCGTCGTTTTGAACCGTGGTCAGATGACGAGGACGACACTTGTGCTGGTACCCCCCTCTCCAAACTTCCACACCAGAGAGACGTTTGGCCCCGACCGATTTAACGTGCACCAGACCATCTTACAGGCACTTCTTCGGTGAAATCAAGCCTCAAACCTGCGACTCTCCTGTACCGAAGCCGAAACCTTACCACCAGGTTCACACCAGAAGGAGGATATTTAGCCTCGACAAATTTAACATGCGCCAGACCAGCTTACTGGACGGTTCTTTAGAGGAATCAGGTCTCGAACCCGAAACACCCGGAGCCGGAATTTGATCACCAGATCTTCACGAACCACTTCTGAAATTGAATTTATCAGACAATGCAATGTTTTGATTTTAGCATCAATCTTATAATTTCCGGAGTCGACTAAAATTTCTTATTCTTGTCACCCATGTTTGAAATATTTCTAAATAAGAAGTTATATAAAGAGTAATTTTTTTCTATTCACAAAACTGACATATGCTGTTGTTTCCTAATGTAACCGTAACTGTTTTCCTGCCGTTGCCATGAACAATCACTCCTTGTCTTGGAAGCGAGCGTAAAGCATGACCCTGAGTATTATTTTAATGCATATATGTTAAATTTATTGTTTTAAATAGTTCTATCTCCGTGTAAATCATGCCTTTAATGTCATTAAATGTAATTTTAACTTAATTGGCATGATTTATTGATTTTAATCGTCTACCATGACAGAATTTAAATTTTGGTGTCCTTTCGGTCACACCAAAAAAATTAATATGCATCTTTTTACCATTCGGGGATTTTTCACTTTTTTTTTTACTATTGGAATCAATGAATTATGAGCTGTCTGGAGCGGTGTCTGGCGGTAAACTTCCCATTGCAAAATATCAATAATTTCGTATAGATGAAGAATTAAAAAAATAATAATAGAAAATAATATAGGGTGAAAAGGTTGCTTGCGTGTTCATTTCTTACTTCCTCTCCAAATGATCGAAAAAAAAAATAACCCCGATGCTTCGAATCAAATTCTAAAATATTTCAAAAAAACAAAAAAAAAACAACAAAAAAAAAAACACCTCGAATTGTTCCAGATTTCTTCAATTACCGAGCCGAGTTTCTGAATTCTGTGAATTCGGAAACATCCTTGAATTTAATTGCGTATTGTTCGCGCGTCTTCTTAAGGATTTCAAATGCTTCGTCATTCGTCGATAGTCAGTCAATAGCATCAGTCGGCTTCATTGGGTGTCGAATAATTGAAATCTTGAATTTAAAGAAGAAATCGCCATTTTGGAAAATCTTCTTGCGGAAAAGCGGTTGAAGAAAGCCATATGTTAAAGCAGATAGTTGGAACCAACGGTGCAAACTGTTTTTTTTTTTTCTTTGCTGTTGCCAAACTGCAGTAATTATTTTTAGTCCCGGAAAATATAAATTTGAAGAGAAAGTATTTGCTTGGGAATTTGAGGCGAATTAATTGGATTTTTGAGAAGATCTGGTATGTATATGGGAATCATTATTTCAGATCCCTTTTGGTTTCTAGTCTCTCCTGTTTTTTAAATTTAAAGATAAGTATTTATAATTTTGATCGCTTTTTAAATTCTTTAGATAATAATAATATTGTAGTATACATTTTTATATTTTATTTTTGAGATTGTGACGTAAGTATTATGTTTCTTTTATGAGATGTCTGTTAGCTAGTTAACTATTTTGGCCTTCGCCGAAAATGCGTATAATAATTTAGCGATGATGTATATACTCGCCAAACACAGAGTATATATGATATGAAATTTTATTTATTCATTTTTATTCTGATAATCACATTTATTTAGTAAAATTAACTTACGTTTTTTGCAGTTGAACGAAAAGAAACACATATAAGATTACTTTATTATTAAACTAGCTAGAACCGCTGCCGCAGAAGAAATAATCTTTGAAATATCGTTTGGAATTTAAAATTACTCTCTTTAATTAAGGATAATATTTATTTTCCTGTCGGCAATGAATGTATTCATTGCAATTGAAGGATATATAAAGGAGAAGCATATATAGTGTTTACTCTATTTTTATTATTCTACTCTACAGACAAATACTCATTTTTATGTATTAGATTTGTGTATTCGCTTAGAATTATAAAGCTTGATGTTCTTTCAGAATGGTAATGAAGGAAACTATTTATTGTGTCTAGTGCCTTGTTTAAAAATCGCTCAGAATTCTCAAGTTTAATGTAAAAAAATGCGATTTAAATACGTTCTTTCAAAATGGATCAAACATAAAATATATATTTATACATATTTAATATAGTTGATATATTCATATTTAATATAGTTGGAAAGATAATTTTTTGAAAACAAAGATAGTGCAAAATGATTTGTGCTACAATATTTTCAGAAGTTACTGCAAAAAACGCTGAAATTTTATTCAATGTTTATTTAAAATTTCAAACCTATAGGATTGGTTACCCTAAAATTTCCTCGCACACAATCCAGTAAAGCTATTACCTCAGAGAAAGACTTGCTTTGCATTTAAGTACAATAGCTCCGAAATATAAATGTCTAGATTGAAGTAAGTATCTTTCCTGAATCTGTCGTGTCTCCTTGGCGAGTTATTTGGTGGTCAATCCATGGTTAACAGATGCGGTAAATAGATCTGAAAATATTTGTCATACTTAAGATGATTGCATTCTGCATATATCCTTAGCGTAAGTGCAAGCAATATGTTGTCGTAGTTTTATCAGAATCGGATGAGCGATAAGAGACATGCAGAAAATCATTACTATTTATATAGACAATATGCTGTTAAAGATTGGTATCGAGCAAAGTATGGTACAACAATCTTATGTTTGTTTCTTTAATTTCGATTCAACATCAACATATTTTATACATCTTGAAATTGACGAATGTGTTTCAGTTTTTATTAAAATTGTAACTCAAACTGCAAATTGCCATTATTTATTACTCCCGACGAATAAATTCATCATAACTCAATGTACTTTTTTCATGACGAGAATACTCGTCAAAAGCAGTTAACTAGTTAATACAGAAGTACATGAAAATTGAACTTTGAATAATAAATAATTCATTTCAAGACTGATCTTTCTCTGCTATAAGCGAAAAATAATAGATTAGTGGAATGTTATGTTGAGTGATCATGAATTATATAGAAAAGAAACATTTTATTGATTGGGCAAATAATAATAATAATAATAATAAATTCAATCATTGCATGAAGTTGGAATATCTTTAGTAATTTAATTGCGCTTTTTTTCCGATGGCATTCTTGTTACTTTGTAAAACGGGAGTCTTGATATTGTGTAGAAATTACACAATATTAAGCCTTATTTAGAAGTAATTCTTGATATTATCTCTTTAAAGTAACTGTTACTATTTATCATATAAATAATCTAAGGATAAACAAGTTATTTAATGATACTTATGGACCTTATCGATACATTGATTTTATTATTAAAATATTTTGAAAAAAAAAACAGGTGAATTAATTGTGCATGGATTTATTTATGCGAATCAATTGCGCATAAATAAAACTATGCATAATTGATTCGTATCCATGGGATCTAAATATGCAGATGAATGTATATTAAAGATTTTTTCTTTGTAGAATGTAAATTCAGGAGAGGATTTACAATGAGGCTAGCGGCTTAGAATTGAAAAAATGCCACAAATAGATTGATTGAAAAATATTTTAAATCTAGATGACCAACGAATTTGAAAAGGTTGTAAATTTTTTCTGTTGTAAATAGCACGATTGCTGTATGTATACACATTGAAATGTCATAATCGTTAATAACTGAATTAATAATGTTTCGGAATAATAAATATTTTTAAGATAATGGGGGTAAAAGTGTAGAATAGTGTGCCCCTTGCTGCGCCAAGGATGCCAAGTCGCCAACAAAGATGGCGGACAAAATAAACAAACTGTTCCGCGGAACAGTTACGGTTGCCATTTCCCACCTTTTTATTTAGAATGTTTAACCAATTATAATTATTTGTTTAATACTGCCCGGTGCCTTCTACAGATGCCGAAAGCATCTGTAGAAGGCACTGGGCAGTATATTTTAACTTTAAAAAAACATCCTAGGGCTTCGCTTTCATACGGAGCGGGAATGCAGTAGCTTCGCTAGCACACTGAACAGATGGACGGTGTGGATTAAGGAATAGTGCATAATAATATTACAAGAAAGAATAAATGATGTTATAGGAACGAATATTTTACAGAATTTTTAATATTTAATGTACTTACTTGCTTTATTTAATCTTTTCATAAACACTTAACCCTTCATAACACTCAAAGCATTCTTTCCAAGCCTCATCAATGCATTAAAAAATATTCCAATCACCCTTCATCCATTCAGCAGGTTCGAAATAGTGCCTAGCATCACAACTACCAAACATCCACTCCTGTACGATTGCAGACATAATAATATTTCGAGGGAACCAAACGTTGGAGCACCAAAAGAATTACGAGAACTGCGAATGATTCCATGACAGACTTCTTTTAATACGAAAACGCAGACGATTTGCGAGTTCGCATAGTGATAATTAAAAGTGTGAAAACGAAAATTTTTTTTTGTAAATATTAACACAAAAAAGTGAAATAAATGTTATTTTAATTAATATTAATTTTATTCTAAACTTTCTTTGTATAATAAATTTTAAATTTAAATAATAAGCAAAACTGAAATCATCTGAAATCGATATTTTAAATACCAGCGGGTGACCGAGCTCCGCTCGGAGAAAACGGGTATCGAAGCTAACTCGAAGATTTAAATTTTCAATTGTGATTTATCAAAACAATACATGCCATAAGAAAATTTGTGAAAGCATTGGTGAAAAGATAACCGGTTAAAGTGCACCATTGTAAACTATTCTAAACAAAGTTAGAGTTTGGAAAGGGAACTATTCTATACAAAGGTAAAGTAAAGGTAAAGATTGAAGTGTGTTGAAGTTCAGTATTTTTGACAAATTTCTTTAGAAAAACCAAACATATATACAAACATAAGAAACATATTATAAACCTATAACAGCATAAACATAAAACTTTATTAGTTGGCCATATTGGCTATAGATTGCAGCACGTTACCGCTTGAAAATTTAAGTAGCTATTATGGCGAACTAATAAAGTTTGAAAATATCCTATCTGTAACCCCGAACTGCTCGACCGTAGCGCTTCAAAACCGGCGCCAATCGACTTCTCGTGGCCAAAAACCCCAGACCCCCATGTTTACCGGAGTTTATTAATTCTGGGGCGATTTTCGACTTGGCAACCATTCCTCGTATTATAGTATTAGATTAAATTTATTATAAAACAGTTGTAGTACCTGAACAACTCAACTATTGTAAAAACTAGTAAACAAAACAGAATTAGGGTTACTGTAAGAAAGTTCCGTTGGGTTGCCATATTGGCGATAAACTCGGGGGCACACCGTGCTACACTTTAACCGATAATGGGTTATAATATTTTTCTAATATACCAGAATGTGAATTATTTATCAACTATTTGTTATGTAAAATGTCACTTGATTGGTACTATAAAATAATAAATTTTAATATTATATTTATTTGAAATTTATTATTTCTTTTATAAGCTTTATCATATCAATTAAATAATTATATTTAAAAGTTAGAACATCATTAACTAATAATTAATTTTTCAAGAATTCTACTAGTTTTTTCGTTTTAGGATATTTAAATTAAAAATAAATATGAAAATTTTAGCTTTACAAAATTATTAAATAGAACATTAGTAAAATATCTAACGCGTTGATTAAAATAAAAATGTATGGAAACGTGAAACTACATGAATATTTATTGCAAGAGAGCTCATATTATCCCTTGCCTAGACTCCTAAATTTCTAAATCCGCTTTTATACAAACTACGTGGAAAAAAGGCGTGTAATAACCAAATTTCTTTTCTCACTCTGTCTAGTCTAGTTCAGTTCAGTTCAGTTTTTTAACATACCGTTGTAAAGCAACACTTGTCTTATTTTGAGACGGACCTTGTCATTTTGAACAGCTATCAGACACTTGAAGACACTTGAGCTTTTCCCCTGTCCTTAATTTCGTGCCACACGGATTTGTCCCCGACGTATTTAAATGTGCAACAAGCCCGTTAACATGATTCCACCTAGAGAACGGATCTCGAAAATGAAACCCTCCTATTATCAAGCCGATACCATGCCACTAAGTCACCGTGGCCTCAACACCTTTATTAGGGAGTAGACCAGAAAATCTCGGTCGGATGACGAGGACGACACCTCAGCTGGCACCCCCCTCTCCAAACTTCCACACCACACCGGCGGGAGGACGTTTGGTCTTACAGATTTAACATGCTTTACATTCACTTGAACAATTTTTCTTTCTTCTTAAGCATATTCCTTTGATTCAGAGAAGTCACGATGATGTGTGGTAATTTTGTATAATCCTGTGACCAGGGTAGGTAAAGTTTAGGTTTAGTTATATTAGTGTCTTGTTGTAAAGCAACCCTACAGCTAATTTGGGACGAACCTCGTCCTTTTGAACCGTGGTTAAATGACGAGGATGACACCTGAGTTGGCACACCCCTCTCTACACTAGCCGGAGGACGTTTGGTCTGACGGATTTAACTTGCAAGAGACCCATTCACACGACGGTTCTTCGCTGGAATCAAGTGTCTAACCTGAAACCTCCCGGTCCCTAAGCCGAGACCTTACCACCAGACCACCGCGGCCCCTTCTTGTTGTTCTAAACAGTGCCAAAATGGTGTGGGGTCAGTTACACTTTACGAATGACGGGAGGTACCTCCTAATGGAGGGATTGTGCAGTGACCGTTGCTGGTGCTTAGAATTTAACATTCGTTCCCACCAATATAATCACGGCGGTCATTATGATTTTTTCACGTTTTTTGTTTTCGAAGCGAGTAGAGTAGTTTTATGATTAGTTTTAGTAATTTTAGTACTTTTTATGATCTTAGATGTGATCTACAATATTCTTAGATCATATCTCTTCTTAGATATGATCTAATGTGTTTCTTACTGTCATATATAAGCTTAGAGTATGCCAACTCACGGAACATCCTCCTTAGCTGATGTTGTCAAAATTATGAGAGTCGTCACAAAAGAAAGTTTGATTGTGACTACTTTTAGATAACATCCCTTATTTTGAGAACTTCAAAAAAACATGTTAACTAAAAGTAGAGAAAAAAGTATACTATTATTCTTGTGAAGAGCATACTAGCTGCTTCCGTTGGAAATTTATTTCAATACTATCTGAAGAATTTTTCTCGATATTTCTCAGTCTTTTTATTGTACTTCCCTAACATTCTTTGGTATATCAAAAACGATCGACATCACTGATCAACATCCTATTTCTTGTTCAAAGTTTTGGGTCGACTGCTTACAAGATGGATAATGCCTGAAGCAATGGTGTTTTTCTCATGAATTCGGAAAAATTCACCCGCATTTTTTTCATACAAAACATGGATATTTTTAATTCGCATTTGGTCTTATATTTACATAAAGTATTCTTAACCCGTTCACTGCCACTACCCACGCCTGATACCAGGACCATGTATCTAATTAAATTCCCCCTTCTTTGGTATCTTTTAACTGTCGTAAAGAAGGTATCATCTAATAACATAGGTGATTTGCTCCTGGAAAAGAAAGCAATCTACGAGTCAAATACTAGGGGGCTCCGCCCCCCCCCCCCCCCCCCCCCCCCCCCCCCACGATTCCGTTTTAAAATCGATTCGGCACAAATCATTCTCACTGTAAAAAAGTTTGTCCGTTAACTTTTCAAACGCGTTCGCTTGAAATCTTATCAAACCGCGAGTTGATGTTTCCGTCCGAGCAAGGGCGAAGTGTTAGCAAACTGCGATGAACAAATTTAGCCTGATTTTGCATCCACATAAACGTGTGTGTGTGTGTGTGAATTCCACTAGAAATTCCACTAGAGAAAATTTCCAATTCCTCCTTTGGAATGAATCACTTGACATACGAATTTACTGAACTTCGTCATTAAATGACGAATTTAACAGCTTCCTAATTGGAATATTTACTGTTATTTTAATTCCTTTAATAATAATACGTTTCAAGTGACTTTTTTCCTTTTAAATTATTTAATATTTTTCACTTAATTGCATATTAAAAATTCAATAATTCGATGAGCGTCTCCGACACGTCATTGTATGCGAAGTGGTTAAGATAGAAAGATAATTCAAGTTAATAATCCGCCACTCTATCATAAGGATCGGCTTTTGTCTTGAACGTTTTTTCGATAACTTCAATTAAGTTAGAGGCAGAAAGGTGATTTCCTAGCTCAATTGTTTTTTAATTCATGATTTCATTTTATGGAACTCTTAATGTTCCATTTTTATAAACTATAAAGCTAAAAGCAAAAATCTTCTAATTAAGAGGTTAATTGAAGGATTTGCTTCAAAAATATTCTATCTAGTTCCTGAACTAGAAAACAAGTTGCATTTCTGTCCATTCTTTAAATATTGGAGTTCAACTGATCAATAATAGAAAATTTTAATTTCTTTAAACATTTTGAAGTAGTAAAATCCCTCAAATATTTTTTAATGAATAGGTTACTTATTCTTTAATTCTAAAGGAAAAAGAGAACAACTAACATAATCATTTAGAGTTAACGAACTCTCTTGAAAATTACGCTCAAAAACTCCCCTTGCCAGTGTCAAAAATTTCCTTTACTAAAAGTCTACAAGCCTGTTTCCATGTGGCTGGCTGAGCATTGACTGACTATTTTATTAGACAAAGATCGCGATAATATCTATGAAAAGGCGAGAAAAATTTATTTATGAATGAGGAAATCACCATTAGACTTGTTAAGACAGAGCGGCCTGCCCGGCGCCCAGAAGTCGAGGCTGAGGTTGGGTTCAAATAGATTTGGAAATCTTCGATTATCTACTTTTGTCTAATTTTAATGTCATACTTTTTACAATCCTTTACATTGCCATTAACTAAATATAATAAATGCCGAACCCACTTTCAACAAATAAAATTAAATAGAGGATTATCTTTGGTCAAGCATATGGGTACAATCTCTCCTAACTCTCCTCTATAAACGCTCCTATTGCACTAAGTATCGAAAAAGAAATTGGAAAAACTGAAATATTCCAGGATTAATTACTAACAAAAACAAAATCACATTATTAAATAAATTTGCAAATGTTCGGTGTTTTTTTTTTTTTTTTACTTTGCTAAAAAATTTAGGGCCTCAAATGGTTTCTTGCAACTGGGCCCTTTTATAGAAACAGACGGCTTTGATTCATAAATGCAACTGATTTAATAATTAGAAGCAATAAAGCTATTGGTTTTTAACACATGACCTCTTTGATTCAACTCTTAATGCTACATACTTTCATCCCTAACGCTCAACCCTTTACGAAATATAAGGGATGGTATATTCTTTTTCTTCTATCTCCCCACAAAAAAAGAATCCACCCCCACCTTTCATCGATAAGAATTGTACTTTAACAAGTGCCGCGAATCGAAAGCCCCATTCTGAGAAGCACCCGGGGTCACCTTTTACTTCCGCCTGCCGAAGAGCTCACGTCTTCCCGCGAATCCATCAGCTGCAGCAGCAGCAGCGGGATGCGCTCCGTCCTGACGTCTTTCCATGTGGGTCATTGTTCTCCGGGAAATAATTGCGCCATCTCCGAATCTGCCTGGACCAATCGATGGGGATTTCCGAGTCCGTCTTTTAAATCCGATTCGCGGAAAACGGGGGGACTCCGCAGAGGAGGATTCTCTCAATTAGAGGGGGGATTGCCGCCATTGTCGGCCGACGTGAAGAGTGCTAATGGCGTGCCTAATGCGACAGGAATGCTAATGCAATGATTTCTAGGTTCCGGGGCGCAGTCCTTTCGAAATCTTGAGGGCGTAAAAAGGGTGAAATAATCATAAAATTAATGAATGAAGAATATATTCTCATCAAAAAATATTAAATATATTAATTACTAGCCGCCTTTAGCGACCAGCTGGCTCGCCATGAGTAATGGGTTCTAAAATTTTCAATTGAATCACATATTCATTAGCCTTGAAGTAACTCCGGGCATTAATTGGTCTCAAATTAATATTTTCTTTAAGATGATGGACTGAAAGTTCTAAAAGAACACATTTTCCTAATAATATTCTTTAATTTTATAAATCAGTCAGTTTTAATGATTGATTTAGAAGACTGATTGATGTAGCAAATTTTATTTAAAATATTAATAAAAATATTTTGTAAAATATGGCTCACAGAGCAAAGTATGAAGAAATCTAAAACTCATTATTCTTAAATGCATTGTTTGACTCAAACTACATAAAATGTAATTATTTACTTCATGTAGATCAAATTAACAGTATTAAACAATATATATGCCTGTTAATAATATTTTACAAATTGGCCATTGGAAAGGAATTTCAATGCATATCCTGTATAAATTCAATCCTGTATAAATAAAGATAATTTATTGAATTAATCATTTAAATATTGCAAACGATCATAGAATCCTTTGCTTTGCATTTATTTTTTTAGAAAATATCGCATTTTATATTTCTTTTATTTTATCCAGTCACGTGCTAAAAACATGGTTAAAATATTTCTTTCAAAATTCGTTAAAAATTGGAAGCTTACGTTATAAATTAAAAAAACTGATACCGTTAGAAAGCTAATTTTTTTTATCGTTAAATTGATATAAAAATCATGTTTGTGTAAATAATTTTCGAAGTTATTGCGGAAAAATGTCAAAATTTCTCTTAAATTTTAATTAATTCAAATTCTTATTAAAAATTCGGAAAAAGGGCTCCGAGGTGCCCATTCCCGACCTCCAAGGTATACATGTACCAAATTTGGTAGCTGTAGGTCCAACGGTCTGGCCTGTAGAGCGCCAACACACACACACATTGAGCTTTATTATAAGTATAGATATAGATTATTATTAAATATATATATAATTACTTATATTTTATTTGGACTTTTAAGGTATGTGAACACGTTCGAGATGAATTAAAAAAAAAAACGTTCGACACAAGTTAAATTTTGGAATATAAGCGTACAAAATATGAAAAGAACATTTATGATAACAAACAAAATATAATAATACAGGTACAATATTTTTTTTAATTCGAGGAAAGGACTTTTTTTTTTTTTTTTTGGCCAAAAAGTGAAAGGAAGCCAACATTTTCTAGTGAATAGATGGAACAAATGATATGGAGAAAGTTTTGCAGATAAATATATTACCTAGATCCTTTACATAAAAATAAACTGTATTTATCCATTCTTTAAATAATGGAGTCAGACTGAAAAATAACGCACATTTTCCTTTTTTTTTTTTTCCACTTAGTGAAGTACTAAAACAACTAAAATATTTCTAAGTAAATTAAATGGCAAAAGTTTTTCAAAATTTAGAGAAAAAAAAAACCTATTTTATTTGGCTTAAAAGAGGTATAAAGCAAAAATATTTTAATTCAAAGGTTTATTGAATGATATGTATAAAATCTTAGTTTTAAAATATGCAGACACATTTGGGGTGACTTTTTTAAAACAATTCGGAATATTTTTGAATATTTGCATAAACAAAGGTTGGGGAAAACAGAACCGAAATACGCCAGACCAGTGGGGAAATATTTTTCAAAAAAGAAGAAAAAGATCTGTTTTTGGCTCAAAAGATGAATAATTTTTAGTTTAGTGTTTTATCGAATGATTTGCTTAAAATGTTTCCGATGACCTTAAAAATATCCCATAGAGTTACTGAATTAAAAAAAATAAGCAGTATTTTTATCCATTATTTAACTATCGAAGTTTGGCTGATAAATAACATCAAATTTTAGATTTTGTTTCGGGACATTGAAGTATTAAAACAACTATAAAAATATTAGTTACTTATTCCACAATTCAGGGACTACAGAACCTATTGAAAAAATATGACAGTTAATTTAAGTGAAAAAATAGGCATTAAATTAAATAAAAAATGCAAAAGAAAATTCAACGAAAGAACATAATTTGAGAAAACAGCATTTAAAGATGCAATATAGCATTAAAATTGATAACAGAAAATTTCCATTTTATTTTTTATTTTGTGAAGTATTTAAAGACTGTAAAATGCTTCTAAATGTATAAATTACTTATTTTCTATTCCAGGAAATGCAAAATATATTTAGGAAATATTGTAAAATATTTGAACGAAATTTGCATGAAAATTTATTTTTGGGTTTTTTTTTTGATTAACAAATTTTATAAAAAATTAGAATTTAAGAAACTACCATCCAAAGATGCAAAATAGCATTAAAGCATATATAAATGCAAATGTAAAAATCAGTGTAACTTCTCCAAAAAAGAGATAAACAAAATTCCAACTGTTTTATTAAGAAACCTGTTCAAACATTAAGAATGTTTAATTTTAAAATATATATAATTTCGCAAAAAAGAAAATCAACTTTTCTGCATTTGTGTGTGGGAGTATATCAGAAAATTAGCAAATATTTTATCTTGATATTTTTGTTCACATTCCTAATTAAAGCTTGATCTTCAAGAAGGAAAAGTAGGTCACTGCCGAAAGGCCTCAGAGATTTAAAAAAATATGTGATATTTTCAGGGTTATCTGAATTTGTATCATTTAATTCGCAAGATCCGTATTCGAACATATTGAAATTAATTCTTTATTTACTGAGTTACTTTAAGATCAATTTTTTAACCTTATTTTTGCATTTTTAAATAAATTTTAACGTGGAAAAACCCCATTAAAGAGAAGAATTTTCTACTTAATTAAAATAAATAATTGAATAAAAATCTTTTATATCATCATTTGAACCATAAGATCCGCATGTTCGAACCTATTCAAATTAATCCTTTATTCACCGAATTATTTGACTATTAATTTTTAATTTTATTATTGATTCATTAGATTAATTTTAGAGTAGAATAAGCTTCCCAAAATTGAAAACTTTTTAATTAGTTAAAATGAGTAATGTTGTTAACGATTAAAATGTTTTAATGCTTACTTTTAGCTTATATACATTACTTGCTGCGGAAGCTACTTTCATCATCATCTTTTAAATATCTTTAGAAAAAAATAATTCTATTATCAAGATGAAATGATTTAAATAGCAGATTTAAGTACTGTACTATACATAAAGAATTATAAAACAAGGGTGTGTGTGTTTTTAAATTTCAGAAACACATATGCATTGGATTTTGTCATATATTTAAATTCAGTTTTAGATCATTTCGATATATATGAAAAATTTGTTTTAAACATACTTATTATTAAACAGAGCTGGCGAAGTTCGTATTTGAGGTTTTGTATTGAGGTTTGTATTCTATTAATATTTTAAAATGGATTAAAAAGATATTTTTCAAATCATTTTGTTTACAATTGATTTTAAATAATTTATACACTCCATCTGAAAATTAATTCTCATAAAAGTAATGAAAAGCTTTTTTACTTCATTTTATTGATATATTTTCCACTTAGTTTGATTATAAAGATATGAAACTAAAATAAATACCGATATCTAGTTTAGGTAATTAAAAATAGGAAACGAGTGTTTGTGGAACTTGCATTTAGTTAGAACCCTATAAAACTTGATCCAGTATTGTATGTAGCATTTTGAGCGCATATAGAGAAGAAAGTTTACATTTGAGCCAACGTCCTATTCTTTGAATGAAAATGGACTCAGTAATTAAAAAACGCAAAGAGTCATGTAAATAAAATTTGGTACACATTTTAAGTATCTCAAATAGAGATTCGAATTAAATTTTGAACCAAATGTGATCAGAGGTTGACTATTTGTTGGCCTGTTTTTTCTTATGCATGCAATAGCGATAATACATAAACGTCATTTCAAAATTCATTTAAATTATTTGTTATATTGTAACGATAATTGTACTTCTGTATCAAATTTTGGTACTTTTCCGTTATACGTGTGCAAAACCTTCCCAATGTGAGCCTAATAGGAGTGCAGCCGACAAAACTAAATGGGGACAAAGTCTCTGTGTCACTACGTGAAATTTGACGTAATTTCGCATTTTTGGCCACTTTTTGACAACAGTTTTTCACTTTTCCCGACCAACGATTATTTGAAGAGTTTTTGGCGATTTTTTCGTTGCACCCCTGTAGTGGAAAAGTACTCAAATTTTATTGTGAATCGAACTGCAAATAAGACGTCCATAACAAGCATTCTTAAAACAGATTCAGCAAAAATGCAAAGATCTGTATTGTGTGATTATCACCAGATCTCTTTTGCAACTACTTTGCATGATGTTGGGGAAAACTATTACTTGATTTCCCAATTGATTTCATAATTTGATGCTGGAAGAGGGGGTAAAATTAATTCGAAGATATGAGAATGTTTCGAGAAGACCCTTCCCTAACTGTCTAAGAAGTGAAGTGAGGGTTTTTTATGTAAGAAGTGAAAAGAATTAAAAAATGTTAACTTAGTTAAAAAGGAATCTACTTTGCTTTCCAGCTTGCCACGATGAAATCTTTCATAATTGCATTTCAGCCCAAATTCTTCCTTACAGAAATGTAAAAATTTTAGAGGATAAAATCATTTCAAATACCAACAGGATGATCCCGAATTCATGATGCAAATTTCAGGATTGGTGAAAGAAATTAATAGCAATACAACAATAATATATTATACTGGAGTATAATATTATACAGGTCTCAAGTGATTTCGGTGAGGTTCTAAGATAGGAAATATAAGAAAGAAAACAGAGTTTTAGGGCTTGACGATTTTTGGTGAACGAGTCCTTTGGCCACCTTCATCTCCTGATTTATCCAGCCAAGGTTTCTTTTTATTGATATCTCTATAGTCTTGTTTGTATGTCGCCATCTTTACCGTTGTTCGAATAGCCAGAGATACTACACATGTGAGTGAAATACTTTGAATGCAAATCTTTCAGCCAGCGGTGCCATGCCTATATCATCACTATTTTCGGGCGAATTTTCAAACCCTTTTTCTAGATGGTACACTTGTCAACGACGTTATCAATAAAATAAAGTCTTTCCTTTCACCTCGTATTTACTGCGTATGACCTCACCATGTCACTTGTGATTTTACATCCCTATGCAAAAAATGATTGTTACATGCAATAAATTATCGTTTGCAGTCTTAGATCCATATGCAATAAATGATTGCCATTTATAACCTTA
>JAPMOQ010063993.1:2017415-2033928 GCA_026543055.1 Argiope trifasciata | reverse complement strand
TAAATGATTGCCATTTGCAACCTTACATCTCTGTGCAATAAATGATTGCCATTTGCAACCTTACATCTCTGTGCAATAAATGAGGGCCATTTACAACCTCACATCTCTGTGCAATAAATGATGGCCATTTACAACCTTATATCGCTGTGCAATAAATTATTACCATTTGCAACCTTACATCTCCACATAATAATATTGTCGCAATGCAATAAATAATTTTGACTAGGTGCAATTATTTATTGCATTATCCAATGAATTATTGTCACCTGCTACTTTATAATTCTATGCAATAAACCAATGATTTGCAGTCTTTACATTCCTATGAAATAAATGATTCATTTTCAACTTTGCTTCCCTATGCTATAAAGGATTCATTTGCAATCTTGCATCCCTATGCAAATAAATGATGGTCATTTGTATCCTTGCATGTCTATGCTATAAAGGATTGTTACAATGCAATGATTGATTGTCTGTAGGCGCAATCATTTATCTCCTTATGCAATAAATGATTGTCATTAGCAACCTTTCACCCTTGTGATATAAAGCATTGTTACAATACAACAACTGATTGTCACTAGGGACAATTGTTTATCGTCTTATACAATAAATGATAGTTATTAGCAGCCTTGCATTTCTATGCAATAAATTAGTGTCAATATGAACGATCATTGCCCTGTGGAATAAATGATCGTCATTTGTAATCTTGCATTTCTAGACAATAAAAGATTGTCCCATGGTTGATTGTCATTAGGCACAATCATTTATTGCACTCTGAATTAAATGATTATCACTTGGTGGGTTATCATTTAATACATAGAAATATAAGGCACAATCATTTACAACCTTAAATCCCAATGCAATAAATTATTGTTATAATGCCTTGCACCAATCCTTTAAGTTAATACCATGAATTCAGAATATCTCTATATTATTTCGCTTTGAAGGGTTAAAACACTAATTACATAACATGCGTCTTTTCTATGTACAAGTTTTGTGCTCACTGCACCTGTTTAATCGAAAACATTTTCAAATTTAAGAAATGAGCCCTCACGTTCTGACATGGAATTTCCCTTACCTACTCTGGCAACCACTTGTTAATCGTGATCACCGATAGACCTTGGGAATGATCAAGAATCATTGTTTCCAATAACAATTAATCAATTACCAATTATAGTTAATGATATTCATTGGAAAATCTCAAAACTGATCGATTAATTAGATACTCAGTCTGCAAGAAGAAAGGATTATCAAGGCGGAGAATCTCCGATAAAGGTTTCCATCTCCGATAACGTAGTTTCCATTTCAAGGACTGCTTGAAAGAAAAGGGAGTTAAAAGTCGTGTTTTATCTTAAAAGTCTCGTTTAATAACTCATGTTCAGAACCCCAGAGAGAGATACCTTTTCTTAAGTTTTTATTTTTATTGAAATTTTCAACTATGATAGACTTTTATGAGTATCGATAAAACCTGAAATGTGCTTTAGTTTGTACCAAAGCAATACTAAATGTATTCAGTTCCTATAATAAACTCGCTGGTACCCGGAGCTTTGCTGCCGCCAAAGAAAATGCTTTTTAGTGCAATCAATCAATCATTTTGCAATGTTTTAACGAAATAGGATCGGTACGACGGTATATAAAGTACGAACTAACAAGTATTCATTTTTATGTATTAGATTTGTGTATCCTTTTAGAATTGTAAAGTTATTCTTTCAGAATCGTAATGAAAGAAACTATTTATTATATCTCGTGACTATCATATTCGTTCAGAATTCTCATGTTTAATTTTAGAAAATTGATTAAAATATTTACTTTTAAAATGGATTAAACACAGAAAATCTATTTATACCATAAACTCATTAATACAGTTGAAAAGATACTTTTTTGAAAACTAAGAGGGCGGCAAAATTATTTGTAATCTAATATTATCGGAAGTAACTGCAAAAAAAAAATTATTGAATGTTTTAGTTAAAAATTTCAAAGACTCTAGGATTGGTTCCCCCAAAACTATTTCGCACACTCTCTAATAAAACTGATTAATCCTTGGTTAATAAATGTTGTAGAGATTCGAAATTTTATTTTTTTAAACTTTAGACAATTGTACTATCCCCATAACCATCCCGTAGGTGTATAAACAATAAGTTGAGCAAGTTTCATCGCCATCGGATGAACGATTTAGGAAGGCATAAGAGACACACAGACAGACATTCATTTTTATTTACATAGATTACATTTTCGCAAAAGTTAAAAAAAATCTGACGTTAATTATTTTTAATAAGAGTACATCTGTCAAAAATGCTTAAAAAAAACTCAATAAAATGATGCGAAATTTTCACTCACGAATTAAGAAGAGAAATTTCGACTTTGGGAGAAAAAAGAAGAAAGTAGAAAACAATTACGTCATTGCTCTGTCTGCGATTTCTCGCGATTTCCAAAAATTCTTGACATCCTCTGTTTGCTTTTGACTGGCATTTAATGTATTTTTTAGTATTATCTCGATTAATATTTTTTAATAAGGAATCTAAATTGAAATTCTGATAGGTACTAAATTCAATTTTTGATTGCTGTTGGCTGTCCATCATTATGATTTTTTGAAAAAAGTATGCCAGAAGACAGAAAATGTTGAAAGCTGGAAAATTTATGCGGAAACATGTTTCTTCGAGGTGAGGATGTGTTTTCAAAGGCCTTCACATCGACTACCGCGTTTCATTTTTCTCATATACGAATTATATGAAAAAAAGAAAAACGCTGCAAGTGTTGAGAAATTTGACCTCGAGATTTTGATGAATCGACGCGTTTCACCTTCTCTCAGAAAAAAAAGTTTTTTTATATAACTCTTTTATGTAACTTGACTCATTTCATCTTTGTATCGATAAAAAGTGATTATTAATTTCTTCATTCATTTGATATTGAATGAGTTGCGAAATTAAGTACTTTTGTGTGATGGAGATTCAATCGTTTCAATTAAAACTGTGTTAACGGGTAGTAAATTAAAAGTGCCATAGGTATCCGATTACGTTAAAAACAGTGGTTTTAGACCCACATCGGTGACTTTTTTTTCTTATTGTTATTTCGTGTAGTTCAGACTTTCCTCTTTCCGAAACAGTTTATCTTTTGTAGGAAAAGGAAGGCCGGACCTATCGTCCTATCGACCTAGGTCATATATTTTTCAGCTAAAACATGTCTTTCACTTTAGTTTTCTCAAAACTTTGATATCTATAAAAATCCTCCACCATTAATATGTTATCTATCAAAGTAATAGAGATATTTACATAAAAATTGCAACGTGTATTTTAAATGATGTCGGCAATGAAATGAAGCAAATTGTTTATTGTTAGTAAACTGCTTTTTCATTTATAGGTGTTTTTAGAAAAATTCAGTCGTCAATTTATCGAAAATATGCATATATGCGTATATTTTTACACATCACTTCTTTACATCTCAAGATTTTTCTTAGTTTGGTTCATTTCATTCATCATTATTTCCTCTAACATTAGTACATATAAAAATACGATTGCTGCATTACAATTTCGTGTATAGTGTTAACCGTTCTGGTTAAATTTTCTACAATTTTTCCTATTTATCAAAATATATTATATTTTCACATAATTTTTTGTATTTATATTGTTTATAAATGACAATACATGTAAAAATTATAAATAGTTTTTAAAAGATCCAACCTTTAAAAAAAAAAAATTCGTATTTTTCATTTGTAATTCATACGTATTCAAAAATTCGTATACCACCAAAAGGGATTTATTATTTAGTTAAAATATGTCGGAATAATGTGCAAATGGAGGAACACCTTTTGATATAATAATTACATTTCATTTAAATCAGTTTCAAATAAGACAAAAATATCTCTGCAAATAATAAATGCGAAAGTGTGTGTGTGTGTGTGTGTGTGTGTGTGTGTGTGTGTGTGTGTGTGTGTGTGTGTGTTATGTTGGCGTTCTACATATGAAATCGTTTGACCCGAGAAACCAAAATTGCAATTGTTTTTTACTTCCAAGGATGGAAATATGAATCTAGGAGCAATTTTTATGAAAATGTAATTAAAATTATAATTAATTAGAATTTTAAGTGTTTTTACTTGATAACTAATGAAAACAATTAAGACACTAAAATGATTTTAAATATTGTTATTAAATATTAAAATATTTAAAGTATTGTTCTTTTTAAACGGTACATTTTTAGTAGTTGAGCAAATTTTTCAGGGCATTTGGCGATTTTTAAAAAGTTGCTGGAAAGAAATCAAACAGCTTCAGTTATTTCGTCCAATTTTTTATCTCCCACTTTGTTCTATTATTAAGAAAGAAGGATTGTATAATATGTATGAAATTGTAAGAAAAGAAATTATGATTCGAGAGAAGAAAAAGATAAATGAAGACGACAATTATGTGGGAATTGCTTGAGATCTCTCAACTCGGATCACAGCCATGTCGCAGGATTAATCACGTGATTCTTCGCCGCTATTACCGGCAGGCGAGAGTTCGGCGCTGAGACTGCAAGACGTACAGCTCACGCTCTGTATCTTTTTTTGTGTTAAGTGTTTGTTTAGTTATGTTTTGTCCCCTTAAATATTAATAAATACATTTTACATATTAATGCTGGTCATAGCCTTGCCCCACATTCCCACAATTACGTGTTTTATAATATGGTGTCATGAGATGGTTCATACATACAATGAACAGAACATGTGCAAGATTTTTAAATTAACTTTCATGTCTATGGTAATTTGAAGCTTAAAAATAATTTGACAGATTTACGGACTAGAAGATACGTCTGAGAAATTTGAAACTGCATTCATTTAATTGAATTGAAATTATATATACTCTATCATATTTAATTTCTGCTCAATATTAGATAAATTTGAATTTGGATATAAATTTAATACCGATCCCGATATCCGATGAACCAGCTAGTCATGAAAGGCGGTTGGTATTTGATATAATTGAGGTTAGATTATTATAATGCCCAACCCAGTACGTAACACAACATCCGAATTTAGAAAGAAAAAAGAGTAGGGAAGGAAATAAATCAGTTGTGAAAATAATTTTCTTGCAAATTTGATTAAAAAATTCAATACATTCGAAACCGTAATAGTTTTGTTTCAGTTTAATTATTAGTGCAATGTTACTAAGCCTTTCACTGGAGATTTATTTATTTATTTATATATATATATATAACACTGTCTGTAGTTTGAACTGCGCTAATCTGATTGCGGGGACCTTGTATTTAGGTTTGTTTCGGCTTTGAGGCCGGAGGGTTGCAGTTTCGAGACCAGATTCCACAGAAGAACCGTCTTGTCGGGAGGTCTGGCGCACGCTAAATCCATCCGTGTGGTATGGAAGTCTGGAGAGGGCTGTGACAGTTTAGATGTCGTCCTCGTCATCTGGGTTCAAAATGACGAGGTCCGTCCCAACATAGATCTAGTGTTGCTTTGAAGCAGGAAGTTAATATAACTAAACTTAACTAATCTGATTGCTCTTATAGTCCTGCGTTTTCAGCAGGACTAGCGGATTGGAGAGGGGGGAGGAGGGAGTTAAGAGAGAAAAAAAATCATGAATCTCATGGATCTTGTTAGTTAGTAAACAACAAGTTGTTGGTCGGGTTTCGATTTATATTTTGTGATATTTATTACATATTTTACTAGTCGTAGTACCTTTTGGTTTATTTTATATATATATATATATATATATAATATTAAAAATTTTCTTTTATGTCTAATAGTTTCCTAATTCTTATATTTAATCATTTGGGAGTTTTTATAATATATACTCCTAACATAATAATTAATTATTCTAATAAATTTTCGGAAGTATATGATTATTATGAACAACATTGTAAATAACTATTTTAGGTTCCACATTGGGCACATAATAATGCGGTAAAAACTAACAAACTTATCAGTTTTATTTAGTGAACTCAAGCTAAAAAATGGTAAGAACAGGACGAGTAATATATCAACCTGGCACATTAAGTATTTCAAAAATCGGTAATATAAAATCAAATCAGGCCAAACAATTAAAGAAAAAATTTGAAATAATTTCAAAAGACAATAAACGTGCTTATTAAATTTTTGGGGTCTAGTCCACGTCATCTGACCCCTGTTTAAAATGCAATGTTCGTCCCAGATTATCCCTAGTGTTGCTTTAAGACTAGACTTTAATATAACTAAACCAAACCAAAAACTGATTCTGGTTCAGTATTTATCAAATTAGAGAGAACTTATTATATATCATGCATAAAGAATAATTATAACTGAATATTATTTAAATGTAAATTATCCTTCGCGATTCTGATTCATTGATATTTCATTAGTTTATTGTGATAAGCACATAAAGAGATACTTGAGACAAGATCCTTTAGCTTGTCTAAGTAACTTTTATCTCTCAATTCCGTTATTATTTTGATTTCATTTTAAATTTAAATATTTAAAAAATCTTTATTCAATACGAAGTTCGGATACATTATTGTACGCAGAGAGGCTATAAGTGGCCATTCATTGAATTGTTAAAAATGTCATTGCTTTTGTTTTCATATCTTTCAAGTGTTTGAACTATTTATAGAAAATTCTCCATTAATAGAATATATTGAGCAGAAAAAAATTTGTTCTATTTTCTGTCTCAGTTTCAATCCACCTTTAAAACTCTCTGATTTAGCCCATGAAAAAAATGATATTTTCGAACTCTTATTAATTAAGCAAACAAATACCATGCACGTCCTATCATTATTACATTTCAATAATATTTTTATTTCATACTCGATAGAAAACGATTGTATTAGGACGGTGAACAAGCAATCAATGCAATCATTTTTGCTACGTGTTAAGAATAAAAATCGCTTTTTTATGCAAATCAGTGTATAAGTTATGGATATTATCGGCGCGACTTTTGTTCAATAGTTACATTTGGTCATTAAACGCTTTTAATAATTAGGTTAATAAGGCATCGCGTGACTGTAACAAATCGCAGTTCTTCTATAACAATTCGTTCACCTTACAGGTATATTTCAGCAGAAACAGTGTATATTTATGTATATGTATTATGAATATGTAATATTATGTATATGTTACAGTGTGTATGCTAGATTAAATGGTTCTATCTCAAGCTGAATCCGTTCAAGGATTTACCTCCTAAAAATTTCAAACGGAAGTGCTTATAAATTGAATAGTATAAATTGATTGAGATTTCTTATTTATTTTTGAGTGACCTCAATTTACGATCATGATTGAAACTGTGATTGTCACTGATAGGTAACTGCACATTCCCAATGGTTTGTACTGTACAGACGATTACTTTCTGATTTCTCCATGTTCATTACTTCCCGTTTATTACCTCCTTCTATATATTACAGATATATTGGATTTGCCAAACTCTTCAGCATGCTGCAGTACTTTTTTAAAACAACGTTGCCTTTTTTAAAAATCTCATTTTATATTCTTTTAGAGAATTTTTATTGTATATTAGTTGAACTAAGAGCGTGGCTGCCACCTAAAAAAATATTAAGTGCTATCAATCAATAATTTGACACTGTACAACAGTATATAAAATATTAACAAATACTTATTCATTTTTATAAATTAGATTTGGGTATTCTCTTAGAATTGTTAAACTTGGTGTTCCTTCAGAATGGTAATGAAATGTAATATTTATTGCATCCAGTGATTCGTTTCATACTGGTTCTGAATTCTCAAGTTTAATATTAGAAAATGTGATTAAAATAGTTTCTTTTAAAATGGATTATATAGTTTAAAAGATAATTTTTTGAAAATTTAGATGGAACAAAATTATTTGTACTTCAATATTTTTGGTAGTTACTGCGAAAAACGCTAAAGTTTTATTTAAATTTTAAAAAAACCAGTGTTGGTCTCCACAAAACTTTCTCGCATTATCTGTAATAAAATTGTTGTATCCGAGAATGGCTTGCATGACATTTGCATACTATTGCTAAAAACTTTTAACCTTTCACTTGGATTCAGCATTTCTACAGAATCTATTGTCCCCTCGACAAATTATTTAGAAATTTATCCTTGGTAAATAGATACTGTTGAGATTCGAATTTTTTTTTTTTTAATTTTAGGTAATTGTACTATTTCTATAATCATCCCGTATATGTATGCAGTAAGCTGACCAAATTTCATCGCAATCGGATGAACGGTTTAGGAAAGCATAAGAGACATGCAGACAAACACTCATTTTTTATTTATATAGATTAGAAATAATTTCGTGCTTTCATTGTTACTTTAAAAAAATGTAAGTTTTTTTACTAGAATCATTTGTTTTTTAAACTTTAACCATGAAGCATATAGGATGAATTAAACCATACTCTTGGTGAAGTATGGCCAAAAATGGCTCTTGCACAAATAAACCTAACAATAACAAAAGGTATATTGCATCATCAAAAAACATCAAATTGAATGTCAAAAACGCTCTTCTAGAAGTTTTCTAGTCAATTTATTCAAAATTAATTAAAAAACATGTATGATGAAAAATAATCATTTCAAATGTTATATATGTTATATGTAATACTTATATAACATAGGTAAAACTTACACAACAAGCAATTTACTTATATAACATATATAACATGTTATATGAGTAAATTTCTGAATGGAGCTTAAATAAGTGACACATTTTATTACTTTCTCGTATATATAGTATAATGACCAACAAAAACGGGCTCCAGAATTTTAAGAATATCCACATCTTAAACCTCCCTGAGTTCGAAAAACACGTTTTAATTCCCACACATTAAACCTCACTTGTAGTTTTTCAGCTGAATTACTCATGACCAGTCGGTGATAAGGAATCTCACCTAGGAATCTGGAGGCTTTTAACAATGGAGGGCGTTAGCAGATTGTGAAAAGCTGTCTGGAAGTACCGCTTCTTGTGAATGGAACAAAGGAACGTTACAAGATCATCGTATTTAACGATAAAATAACTTCACTTTATAATTCTGCGTCTAAATTTTCGAATTAATAAATATTTCTTTACTTTCCTAGTTTTAAACACGATAGAAAACATTAAATATTTGTAAAAAGATTGAAAACGATTTGAGTTTGAATGCATCAATAAACAAAATTTATTGTTGAAAATAATGCAGAAAATGTATTCAAAAAGTTATCGAAATTCAGGGGGAAAAATGCAAATTTTAAAGACTTTGGATCTCGAAAAAGAATTTCAGATATTATACATTTGCATTTAAAATGAGACAGAAAGGGGGAAAGTTGCTTTTAAAGAGATTAAAAGTTATAGGTAACGGAAACATTGTAACGGAATAAAACTTTTAAACTTTATTTCATCTTTAAAATTTATTTTTAATTACATAGTAGAATACGTACGCATAAAAAAAATTGTTTTATATCGTTGCAATGCGCATGAGCATTAATTTCAACTAAAACAACGAAAATTACCATTGCAAAAGACGTTGAAAGGTATAATAATTGAAATTAAAGAACGATGATGGCAAGGAAACACATCTAAAATCACCAAACAGCCTATTTTTAAAATTTAGATGATGTAAAAATGACTACAGCAATATGCTTCGAATTAATGTGTATATGGCAATTTTATAAATAGTCTAAATTTTGAAAAACCGTTTCCTAGCAAATATTATAAAACGGTTTTCCAAATAGTAATTTAGTGGTAAATTTAATTCTGATTAATTAATTTTGATTTTATTTTTCCATATACCAGTACAAAGAGCGAAAGTATCATCGAAATAAAAACCGACAAAAAAATATCGATTTGGAGATTTCCATAATGTGGTGATTAGATATTGTGTCAGAAAAACCCATTTTTAGAATTATGTTCATGTGAATATGATAACTTAAAAGCGCTTTAGGCAAGGTAGTTAAAATTTGATATGTAGTCTTAAAACCAAATATGTAGATTTCTGAAAAATTTTAAACGAAGTCTATTCATATGTCTATTCGGTCCTCCGAATTTAAGTGAAAAGGGCAATTTCGAAATGAAGAGAGTTACATAAATAATATTTGGTATATAGATTTGATATATAATGTGTAGATATGTATCAAATTAGGAATCATATCCATTAAAAGATTGACTTCCTGTCGGTCTGCATTTTCACGGACATGTAAAGAGTTAACTCAGGCAGGTGACATTTAAATATATGAAATTTAATGTGTGATTTTATAGCTAAAATTATAGTTCTGCGTCAGATGCCAGACTGTGTTTCTGTGTCAGACTTTAATTGAATGGAAGGAGGCGTCAAAAATACACTTTCAGTTCACCGGTGTTTGTGTATTAACCGCATCCACCGGTTAATGGTGAAAACACTGCACTCTAAAAGCTCTTTTCGATGCTATTGTTTACCAGTTGCATACGATTAATAGTAGACTAATACATTTATTAGAAAATATGCAGAATATTGAAGGGGTAGGTCACTCCCCCCAATTTCATTATGAATTTAGGGGGAGTGGCCTATGAATTAATTAATTTACATATAGATTAGCACGTATTAATCTCTGTTTAACTCTTTCATTAGAAGAGATATCTTTAGAAATTTAGTAAAGGCATACTTCTTCCAAATTCACCAATTTTGCTACTTACATTAAAGAAAGCAATTTAACATTCGCTTAACACAGCTACTGTCCTTGAATAATTTTTTTAAAAAGTTCTAAAAAATTATTTTTGTTTCAATTGAGTCGTGGGGATTTAGTTATCAAGTTTTAAAAAATAATTAAATAAAAAAATATTCGTTATTATGTATCAATGTATAATGCGGAAAAAAATGATTGTCTGAAGCCTTCAGCAAATTTTTCTATCAATGAATATTCTAGGTGCGTAAATTTAAATTTCTTATTTCAAACTATAATAAAATTCCACGATTTGATAATTAATCCATACTTAACAAATGAAATATTTTTTTATTAAGGACAAGTACTTTTCTTTCTTTAAATCAGTTTCAATCCCAAAAATATATTGACCGTCAGCATACTAGTGGCACCATTAAACAAGTAATTTGTTGCATGACTATTTCAGTGTAAAATATAATGAAGTGCCTCGATTTGCAAATTAATTCATAATTAAAAAATGAAAGTAATTTTATCTAATAAGGAAAATGCCTTTGTTTTCTTTTCTTTAAATCATCTTCCATTCTAAAAATATATTGATTGTCAGCATACCAATGGTGCCATTAAGGATTTCGTTTTGTTGCATGTCTGCTAATTAATTCCTGATTAACCGATTTGCATCATTAGCGTAATTTTCCTGGTCACTATCATTGAAGCATAATATGTGCTGCATCATATATGCTATGCATATAATATGATATATACTATATACATATATGCACTCCACACTGAGCAAAATTAATAACAAATAATGCTCAAAAATGATTTTTTTTCTACTTTTATACAATTTTACACCTAAATCTATATACTTATAAGCTCAATGTGTGTGTGTATTTTGGCGCTCGACAGGCTAGACCGTTGGATCTGCGGCAAATTTGGTACGTGTATACTTTGGAGGTCTGGAATGTGCACTTCAGAGGCCTTTTTTCGAATTTTTAATTAGAATTTGAATTAATTAAAATTTAAGCGAAATGTCGACGTTTTTCCGCTATAACTATTCCGAAAATATGATCGCACAAACGTGATTTTTGCATCAATTTAAAGATTAAAAAATTAGCTTTCTAATGGTATCAGTGTTTTATTGTATAACTTAAGTTTCTATTTTTAACGAATTTTTAAAGAAATATTTTAACCATGTTTTTTTATCACGTGACTGGATAAAATAAAACAAAACAATGACGGAAGTTCAAATTTTAAAAAAAACAACGATCATCGCAAATTAAATCTAAAGAAATGCAACTTTTAGCACGTGACTGGATGAAATAAAAGAAATATAAAATGTGATATTTTCTTAAAAAATAAATGCCAAGCAGAGGTTTCTATAATCGTTTGCAATATTTAAATCATTAATTGAATAAATTATCTTCATTTATACAGGATTGAATTTATACAGGATATGCATTGAAATTCCTTTCCAATGGCCAATTTGTAAAATATTATTAACAGGCATATATATTGTTTAATACTATTAATTTGATTTAAATGAAGTAAATAATTACATTTTATGTAGTTTGAGTCAAACAATGCATTTAAGAATAATGAGTTTTAGATTTCTTCATACTTTGCTCTGTGAGCCATATTTTACAAAATATTTTTATTAATATTTGAAATACATCAATCAGTCTTCTAAATCAATAATTAAAACTGACTGATTTATAAAATTAAAGAATATTATTAGAAAAACGTGGTCTTTTAGAACTTTCCGTCCATCATCTTAAAAAATATTAATTTCAGGCCAATCAATACCCGAAATTATTTCAAGGCTAATGAATATGGGATTTAATTGAAAATTGTAGAACGCATTACTCATGTTGAATCATCTGGTCGCCAAAGGTGGCTAGTATGAAATAAATTTTCCGTGATATGGGCCTTTTGTTCATATTTTTATATAATGCAAATGGGTTAAAGAATCGAGGTAATTTTATCTAATAGGAATTTTTTTCTTGAAATCAATTTCAATCCCATATATCAGTGATCATCATATCAATAGCGCCACTAAGGATGCTTTTTGTTGCAAATACATTTCAGTTCAAAGAAAATATCTTAATTGGGTAATTAATTCATAACTAACAGTTTAAAGTAATCTTATTATTTAATAAGGAAAAGTTTTTTTCGTTAAATCAAATATTGATCATCAGCATACTACTGGCGTCATTAAACATACAATTTGTTGCATGCATATTTCAAGTTTGCTTTAAGACAGATTACGCATGCGCATTTAGTACAATTTTCTGCTCAAGCAATATAGAAAGCCCTTTGGTGAGATCGCATTCATTCATTTCGGGAGTTGATCAAAGGAAGTGCATTTTCTTTGAAGATTTTAAACCGGCGAATTGGACCATTGAAACATCTTAACGAGCTCATTCATAAACAGCATGGGAGCGTAATACCTACACATTATAACCTGGTAAAAATACCCCTTTTAAAGGAGAAACTGTGTACTTCAGTCTTTATTTGCTGAGTTCCATCTTGCAATCGAACCCTCTTTGCGTTCTCGGAAGACTGAAACGATTACCTATTCGAACAGTAATGAGTCCCGAGGAGCTGGCACAAAAGAACGGTTTTGGACGTTTGCAAAATTTCCGACGAATAGATTTGGGGTTGCAATTCCTGGTGAAAAAAAAGGGAGACTACCAATTTTACGGTCGTCTTCATTTTTTGAAAGAAAACATCCCTTCTCCATCCCTTAATCCAAAAGGAAATAAGTTTTGTCTTTAAAATGGAAAATATTCGATACTATAATATTTGATCGTCGCGTCGTCTTCAAACGATTTTTTTTTCTGAACCATTTCTGTAAGCTTGAAAATTCGATGTTTTTACCAACCCCATTCAATCGGATGGTAATTTTTTTCTTTTTTTGACATCTCTCACATCTTTAAAGCGCTGCTTTAATTTGGGGGGGGGGAGAATGAGGATTTTCACTTTGATGCCAACGCATCGCCAAATTGGCGCCCGTTTGAACCGAAGAGCCGACTAGATAGGTAAATATCAAAATATTCTTAAATTGGTGGGGAATAGAAGGTGACGCATAACGCGCCCGCTCAAGAATCGTCTGACGTCAGTGACCCGGGGTGGAAAACGGGCTCCATCAGGACAGAGAGTGAGTATCATGCATAATTTGTTTCTTTCAGTACATTGTAAGCAAAATTGGATACCAATTTGGGTATCAAATATTATTTATCTTTGTAGTTAGCTAATTTCCTTATCAATTCAAAATTATTTTCTTATCTTAATTTTGATCCATTTATGAATATATAGGAAGAAAAATCGATAGTCAGTCCGTTGGTAGATTTTATCAAAAATTTGAAACAAATCAAAAATTACTGAGAAAAAAGAATATTTTAAAAAATTTTTGCCCATTTAGTTTTGCATTTTATGAGCTATCGGGTTTGTATTTCAAAGAAGTTAGTATTAAACTCAGGTCAGGTGAAATCTACGGTCTAAAAAAAGAGAAAAAATTAGATAATTAAAAATTTGTTGAAATTTAAAATTAAAATCTGCCATCAGAAATTTCAAGTTACGTGGGAACATTATTATTTTTTAAGTCATTGTTTGTCAATTAATTTAAACCGTTAACCAGTTGAAACCGGTTTGAAACAATCACGTGACCATCAGATGACTCATGCATAGGTATTTAGAAAAAGGATGGTTTTTGCGTGTGTGCATTTTCACGTGCGAGGGAGTGTTTGGGGTGCTCTCACTTGTTGAGCGCAGTCAGCGCGCTCAACAGGTGACACCATCGGGCCTGAACTCACAAAATTAGGCACATATGAATTCTAGCAAACGTGAATGTTGTTTCTGATGAATTTTTTTAAAAATTTCAGTTAACTGAAGATTAAGTTTTAAATGTTTTTCCCACTTTAATTTTTAAGAAAGTTAAATAAATTTTAATTCCCTTTTAAAATTAAAAAAAATGATTTTTAATTATGCGAATTTAATTGCTGTTCAGTTATTGTCATTGTATACCTGAATATTGAAAATTCTTCACAAATTGCGTTTTTTTTGCAGGATTACGCATACATAGACATTTAGAAAAAGGATGGGTTTTTTTGTGTGTGCAAATGTGTCTGATTTTTTGACAAAAGAATTCATCGATTCAATGAGATTCAAATCGTTTTCACCGAATATTTTAATGACATGACTTTTCTTCCGTTGTTGATAATTAAAGACGAAAGATGTGACTAACTGTCCGCACCGATTATATTAGTAATAAGATATTTCCAGAAAAAAGTTGAAAATAATGAAATATACGAAAGCAAATTTCAAGTTATCACGTGAGATCATTATTTTTAAGTAATTATTTGTCTTAATTATTTTGTCATTAACCAATTTTAGCGGTCACAAGACTTCTCTATCGGTCTCTGTCCCCCCCTCTCTCTTTATATATATATATATATATATATATATATATATATATATATAATGCAATATACTATTTCTAAATAATAAACTATTTACCAATAAATTCTTAAACATATTAATTTATAATTTATACTGAATTTTAATGAAAACTCTGTTTTTGTATACACAAATTGCTGTTTTCCAATTTCTGAGAACATCAAACAGTTTCAAAATGGATTCATCTTAAAACAGGAGTCAAATCCTTCAATGTCTTACCACTTATGAATGAATGAAGTAATATTCCCGCATTGGGGAAATAGAAAATACTTTTATCAAAATTGTTGTTAAAAGTGGGTGAAGGTTTTTTTTAAACATATTATAAAAATTAAACTATTTAATTTCCTCTGTAAAGAAATTACTTTCCCTGAAAATAAAAGCTCTGATGTCATAGCTCTATGTCAGCCTCTTAAAAAACGCCTCTGCTGTTAAAAAGCATACGTAATAATAATGCAACACTGGTAAAAGCTAGTCAACTTTTTTTAAAACGCATCTGCTTTCAAAGATGCATTCAGAGTAATAACGCAATACAAGTAAAAGCAGGTAAAAAAAATTATATGCTGTTAAAAGATCTTGATGAATATTGCCATTTATGCTTTATTCAGTGCCTAAACGATTTCGAGCTTCAATTATTTGTTTCCTTCAATCATTCTTAACCTCCTAACAAAAACAGGACCTTGTTCTCAGATGATAAAAATGAAATTACATCACTCCGATAGATAACGAATAATTTAAAACAGATTAAATCGATCGAGAAGAGTGTCTCGGAGTTCTTGAACTCAAGGCTCTTAATCTCCAGACATAACAGGTGAAAGAGTAACGGAATGGCAATGAGAACAGACTTCACAGGCAATGACGTTTTTAATGTTACTATTGCATCATAGGATTTAATTTCATCTGGCTGATTCCTCATTTGGTAGCATAATCATGAGCTTATGTCTAAGAAACTTAATTTAAATAAAATATAATCAGTATTCTTCACGTACCTGTTGGTCGTCAAAGGAGATTGGTAATATTTTTAAAGGGTCTTGGATGTTTACAGGAGTAATTAGTTTACCCACAAAAGGAGAATGTCATGCATTTTATATTGTTGGATTGCTTGTCTTGGCTCATTTGATATTTCTTTATAAAATATTGCACAAAATATTATTTCTATTTTCACCAATTTTTTTCTGTATGAACTAATTAATAATTGAATATTAGTTTGAATATTGTTTGAGTTTAATATATAGTTGAATATTAGTTTCTTGGATTAGATATATTGAATATTATTTTCTTGGATTAGATATATTGAATATTAGTTTCTTGAATCTATTCTTTACACACACACACTCATACACACACACACACACACTCATACACACACACACACACACTCATATACACACACACACACACACACACTCATACACACACATATATATATATATAATATGAGTAATGATATCTCTTAATCTAATTTTTAATGAATTTCCTATTTCTTATTTTATTTCAGCTTATATTACTATTTCTTATTTTATT
>JAPMOQ010063993.1:1994701-2017405 GCA_026543055.1 Argiope trifasciata | reverse complement strand
CTATTTCTTATTTTATTTCAGCTTATATTACTATTTCTTATTTTATTTCAGCTTATATTACTATTTCTTATATTATTTCAAAATTTACTCATATTTTCTGACATAAATCCCATTTTTTTTATTTAATTGTTTCTAACACGATCTTTACAAAGTTCGTAACTATTACAATTTGTAATGTTCGAGTGAAGCGATAAAAATCCCTAATAACAGCGGTATTCCTTCCAAAGAAATCTGAAATTGCCATTCTTCAATCGATCTACATTAAAAAATATCCCTATAAGGATTTCTTTCTGATTCTTTTAAGTTTTCAAAGTATGCGGGCGGTTACCGTAATTTGTTTTAATGGGCGTTTGGGAACTTCATGATTGGAAGGGTTGATGAAGAATCAAACTTTATGAAATTGATAATATTTTATACTTGCTTCTTGTGTCAGGGTATTATAATTTAAAAATTATCCTATAGCAACTTTTTTTTAATATCGTTACAATACTTGCGTTGTAAAATATATTCAAAATTTTTTTAACTGAAGAAAAAGTAATGTGAGAATATTATTGGAAAGCTTGATACCCCTCCTCGCAGTTTCGCATTGATTCCCGTTTTCTTCTTTCTCCTTCAGGCGATAAATTCTTACGATTCGTCCCTTTATTTTCTGCCTGCTAATTTTGAGGCTTCAAAAACCAAAACAATATCATGTTTTCACGAGATAAAAAAAATATGTGGAAATCAAATGAAGCTGAATGTAAAAATTTAATGATTTGATCTGAAAGAGGGCGTTTCACATATGTATATATAAAGACAGAAAGAATAAGACTTTAATAATATTAGAATAGATAGGAAATGTGAAAGTTTGGACGGACGGATGGATGGATGACGCAAATTTTAATCTATACGAATATCACAAATGCGAAAATTGGATGGATGTTTGTCAGTCCACCATGCATGAACGAAATTGGATGAAATTTATACAAAGACAGATTAGAGTCACGAATCGAACATATGCTACTTTTTATTCTGGTTCATTGAATGGTTCATTTTTCATTCATTAAAAATTAAATTTCGCGCCAAAAAGCTGAGGTCAAATCCCGCCAAATATAAGTAAGGCTGCGGTTTTTCCCCCAACAGAAATGAGGTTAGACTTAGAAGAATTTCGACCGATTATTTCAAACGATTCTATTTATTTTCTTTGTGTTTTGATGTATTCAAAATCAAATGTTGTTAATGAATCGATCTTTCGGATTCATTCTGAAGTACTTTTAAATGAAAAGAAAACAGAATAAAGGAAATAAAAAAATTCTAATCTGCATTGCGTTACCCCAACTTACGTTGGAAAGTCAGACATGTGCGTTACGCCAACTGGCGTTGAAAGTTCGCCCGTGATTGTTGACAACTGTGTTTTCATTTAAATGAAAAGTTTAAAAATGATGTGTCTAATACTGTTGTAGCTATCTCCATCTCGATCCGTAAATAAAAAGGATTTAACCGGACTTGATCTGCTGTTTTGTTTTATTTTGGGTATACAATGTAAATAAATGGTTTTTACGTCAGTTGTGTTTTTCTTATTAACTTGTATTTATGTTATATATTTTTCGTATATGCTTATACTTTTAAATTCAATGTTTTTAGGTTAGCTTTTTTATTATTATTTCTTACTATTTGATAGTTCTTCGTACATATATGCATCAAAATTTCCACACGAACAGAATCACGGGTGATAGCTAGTTGCAAATAAAATGGATCTGAACTCCATTGTTTAGGAGAATGTTGGCTGTAATTTTTCGATGAAACGGAAGTCATCTTTTCTAACTTAGACCCTAATTGAAATAGAAAAAAAAATGCAATTTCTTGTTTGCTTTCATTTCTAGTGACCGAAACGATGCTTTTTTTTTTAAATCAATAACAATGAAATGACCGGAAGAGAAAGACCTATTGTCGATTGGTTATTTGGTGTTTGGTTCATTGTTTTGGATCATACATAAAAGGATTTAAGCTATTGCGTTTTGGACAAATCATGTTGGATTACTCGTCGATTAACTGTTGAATGTACCTTTAAAAAAGGGGAATCAATTTGCGAAACTTTCTAGAAAGTCCTGCTTTTTCAAAAAGTCATAATAAGAAAAAGAAAAATGTGCTTGTATAAAGAAATTAGAAATATATATATATATATATATATACATTTAAAAGCTTAAGATGAATGTATAAAATAATTTTATAATCAATCGACATTGCTTGTGTTTAACGAAAGACGTTAAATAACATCTGATAGAAATTATTTCAATTCAAAAAGTTAGAGGCACTCAAAGTTAATAGCTTTCATAAGTGTGTGTGTATTCATGTATGCGTGCGCGTGTGTGTGTATGCATGTATGAGTGCGCACGTGAATGCGTGTATTCATGTATGCGTGCGTGCGTGTGAATGTGAGCGTGCTCATTGAGCTCAACAGATGAGTTACAGGGCTTGAACTCGCCAAGGCACATGTAGGCACATGTGAATTTTTGCAAACCTAAATATTTTCCTCGATGCAATTTTTAAAAAATTTCAATTAATTAAAAACTAAATTTAAAAGGTTTTTCCGCAATAATTTTCGAGAATATCAAGGAAAAATTTCATTTTTACAGAATTTTAAAATAAAAAAAAATTGATCCTTAATGATAATAATTTAACTGCAGTTCAGTTGTTGTCGTTGTTTACCTGAATTTCGACAGTTCTTTACAAACAAGTGTTTTTTTATGATTTTAGACCTTCAAATTCAGTTTAAATGAAATTCAAATTATTTTCATTCTTTCATCGCATGTTTAACTAAAAGATTTTTCTGCCATTAATGAAAATTTAAAGAAAAGATCCTGCAAACTGTCTGCGCAGATTACATGAGAAATCGGAGAATGAAATTCCATTGCCCTGAAAGGTAGCGAACAGCTTAAAACAGACTTCAATAATTTGCAGATTTCAGAGGAGTGTCTCGGAGTACTTGGACTCAAGGTTCTTAATCTCCGGACATAACAGGTAAACAGAGAAATGGCAAAACAGTGAGAACAGATTATGCAGACAATTACGTTTGTATTGTCATTATTGTATAGTGGAATTTAATGTCATCAGACTAATAAGGCAGCAGTACCCTTTTTGGTAGAGCGTCAGTCCCGTAACCGAAAGGTAGCGAGTTCTGTCCTCCTCTTGGCCAAAGACCGCCGTGTTGGCTCATGGCAGTTGGGGCACGTTAAATATGTCGAGACTGCAAAGTCCTCCAAGTTCCGATAACAAAGGGGATACTGAATCAGGGATGAGTCGGTCTCTGATTTGGATCTGAATCCTGACTTGCAGATGGATGAATGAGTTCGACCGCCCCCTTAAAAAGGGTTGTGCCGTGTGTGTTCGAGCAAAGTCCTACTTTCTCCTTAACGGTGCTCGTTAACAACGAAAGGCGCACACCTCTGCCTTCATGCGGAAAAGCTCCGCTAATTCGGCTTGGTCAAGAATCTTTACTTAAACATAAGAAATTTCCATTAAATCCTATGCAATTAATATTCTATCCGCACCAACTGGTCGCCAAAGGAGATTGGTAATATTTTTAAAGGATCTTGGATGTTTATAGTAGTTATTAGTTCCCATAAAGATGCAAGGAGACAGCTAGAAATGCTTATGCGTAAGAAATTTCATTTAAACTAAATACAATAAATATTTTGCACCTGTGGATCACCAAAAAGTCTTATGAGGTCTTTTAATGGATCTTGGACCTTTGTATGAGTAATAATTAGTTATCCTACAAAAAAAGACTGATTGTCATTTTATCTATTTTTTATTGTTTTCAGTAAAGTTTTCACATATACTGAGCACAATAAACAGGCAATCATGGCCGAAAATAATTTATTTACGCAATTTAAACATATATTTAACATCGAAGACGAGACAAAAACAAAACAACACTTAAAAGGATCTAACAATTCTAACTCCAGAGCCTAGATGCGCTCTAGATATATGCTTTACGCATGCGCAGCTAACAGGCTTCTCGTCTAAAATTCCCTAAGGGATTATCGTAGGCTGCAGATCAACATGTTACAGCGGAAAAAGTAGATGAATCTTACTTTTTCTTAGCTCATTTACAACCACCTCTATGTTCTCAGTGCGGCTATCAAAAATCTGTTCAACATATTATACAATGCCAATACCCAAATTTAAATGCTCAGCGTTTGCTATTTTTTCGAAACACGAACATTCCATTACTTTTCTTACTTGGTAAGACACCACATGCCCGAATTTTTGCACCTTCGAAATCGATTAGTTTTTATATCCATATCTAAATATTCTTTATCTTTTTCAAAGGTTTTCACATTGCTTTTTATAGATGACATTTTATACTTTAATCCGAAAAAAAATTAAGTTAGGCGCAGCATAGTCAACAAACACCATGACTCTTGTGTAATTAAAATCCAAAAATCCAAATCTTATCTCATTTGATATTTCTTTATGAAATATTGCACTAAATATTATTGACATTCTTCCAATTTTATTTATGAATAAACTAATTAATTTAATTAATATTAGCTTTTTGGATCTAATCTTCACACACATACCTATTGGCGTAATAGTATCGCTTGATTTACTTTTGATTCATTTTATATTTATCTTAACTTAGCTTTTATTTCTTTATTCTAAAAAGTTACTCATATTTTCTTATTTAAATCCCACTTATATATATATATATATAATTATTTTTAATATGCTCTCTAAAAAGTTTATGACTATTACTATTTTCAATTTGCAACGAAGGATAAAAATCTCTAAAGTCCTTTCAAAAAGTATTTAAAACTCTTTTTCTCTAATGGACCCGCATCAAAGAAATCCTTACAAGTTATCAGGGATATGCGGGCGTCCATCGTAATTTGTTTTAATGGGCGTTTGGGAAACTTCATTATTGGGAGAGTTAATGGAGATTCGAGCTTTATGATCATGATAATATTTTAGGATTAGTTCATTTATCTCTACATTATTTTTGAAAATTTCGTCTTTAGCTGCTTTTTAATATTATCAAAGTGCACGTGTTTATAGATTTTATCATTAAAACAATGAAAGGTACTGTCAAATGTATTTAAAAATCTATCAAATTTTATTAAAATTGGAGGAAAAATATTATGGAAATTTTATTGAAAACCCAACTTTTTGTACTTTAAAAAGGCATAAAAATATTTTTTATACATGAATAAATTACAAAATTATTTTTGGAAACATTTAAAGTTCGATAAATTATTAATTACAAATTTCATCAAAATGTTGAGAAATTTCTTATTAGTAGACTACTAGTACCCAAAAGTGTATATGGTGTATATGAAGTTGTACTGCTGGTATGATTTGGAAAAGGGAAATACTATCTCAGGTATCGTCCTCGTTATCTGACTTCCAAATTACGTCCCAAAATAGCTCTAGTGTTGCTCTAAAATGTGACGTTAATATAACTAAAACTAAAAATTGAAAACCCAAAATTAACAATAACCAAAATTTTCTAGCTCTAAATCTAAGAATATTCCTTATAGAAAGTAAATAACGTTTGTAACCATCTATTTGAAATTTACAGAAAAAACATTATCAAGATTGTTATGACTCATGCCTATAAACATTATCAAATCCAAAAAAATAAATTAACTAAAAGCCAATTACTGAAATCAAACACTACCCAATTATTGAGAAATGGAATTTCGTACAAAAGATTATACATCTAACAGAAGACATTCATTAATTTATTATGTTCATGGAAAATAATGAGCTTCTGAGAAAGATATTTTTATACGCTAGATATTTTTAAGATATCTCGTGACTCTGGATTCAATATCTGATATCTTAATTTGCTCCAGTTTCATTCATTATATTATTTTGCGGGCAATTTTCAGCATTATTATAAATTTATTGCTTTATTCAGTTTGTTAGATGAATTTATTTTCTCTGAAAATCTTTTGGTATCGAGATATATCGTTTATTTGTGGCTAAAAAGGAGTTAATTTTTTTAAAAGCCATTTGATATGTGTTTTCGATTAAATACCATGCAATAGGATTTGTATAATAGAGGAATTTTTTTTAACCAGATTTCTTTTGAATTTTTTTTTTCGCCAATTCCTTTATTCTAATAGATACAATTTTTGTTTATAAGGTTCGTTTATTAGGTTAAGGTTATTAGTTATCCATTTAATGGTTAAGTTTATTTAGGTTAACTTTTAGACAAATCGAGAGACCGAAAAAGAAATTCTATTTCACCCCACCCCCCAATTTTTTGAACACCTTCACATTTTTTTTTTCAATAAACATAAATGTTTAATTTTTTAAGTTCTTTGATTTATTTCGGATACTTAACATACGTAATCTATTTGATACTCAAAAATACCAATTAATAATTTTTTGCCTTTAAATAAAATTTTGAATATTTAAAATGGAAGTTATACTGCTTTGAAGCTTTATTATACAATTTTTGTATTCCAAATGCTTTCTGCATATCGTTTGTTTATTAGAATTATTTATGTACTTAATTTTAATAAAAATATATAAAAATTAATTTTTCCCCTTATTTATTATTTATTGATTCTTAATTATGCATTTGTCAAATCTGCTAAAAATCTTTAAAAAGGCAATTTTTAAAAGCAAAATATATATATATAAATATAAATACAACAATTTGCTTATACCAAAGAATAGCAAGCAAATATTTCTGTTCTGAATGAAATTTTCAATACCTAAAATGGAAATTGTACCGTTTTGACGTCTTATTGTAGAACTGTTACATTGAAAAGACCTTTTGCACATTGTTTGTTTATTTTAACTATTTATATACTTAATAATTATAAAAATATATTAAAATAAGTTTTTTTTACTTAAGATTGCTTAATGTTTTTAATTAGATGCATTTGTTTTCCAAAATTTAAAAAAAAAATCTGTGTTAATTTTTTACAGCAAAAAAAAAAAAAAAAAAAACCTACAGAAATTTACTCATACCAAAACAAAAGGAAATGACAATTTATTGCTTTTTTCATGAAATTTTTAAAACCTAAAATGGATGATATATTGTTTTATTGTACAATCGTTGTATTCGAAATATTTTCTTCATGCTCTTTGTTTGTTAGAATTATTTATTTACTTAAATTAATATCTATAAGAATATATCAAACATAAATTTTTTACTTTATTTATTAACATTATTTATTGTATCTAAATTATGCATTTGTTTTCAAAGCTGATAAAAATAAAAAATAAAAATAAAAAACACATTAATTCCCTATAACCGAAGAATGAACAATTTTCCGCCTTTTAAACAAAATTTTAAATACCTAAAATTTCAGCCCTCTAACCTTCCCCCTCCCCTTGGCAGTTGGCCATTACAAATTCTTTTGGTACTACTTCATTCAGTGTTGGCAGGTGGTCAGCTGTAATAAGAAGCCTACTAATAACTCGCTCGAGATCGCTAGTAAATTAAATGCTAGTAAGCATTAAATTTTTGAAAACCTGGCTTTAAATTTTCAAGAAATTTTCGAATTTTGTACAAATAATTTGACAGAATATTTCTTATATGAAATCTTTTTTTTATCATGTGAGAACATGATGTTGTTTTCGCTTGAGGTTTCTGGAGCCTCAAAATGTGAAGGCAACAAATCTGAAAGCCACAAAATGCGCAGGCGGTAAATTGGAGATTTATAACTTTTTGTTTTATTTTGGAGTTGGCTTTCAAGTACAGTTTTTAAAATATTTTTCAGCTAATGTAGTTTTAATTTGGAGTAGGCTTTCACAGTATAGTTTTTGAAATATCTATCGTCTGCTAATGTAGTTTTATTTTGAAGTAGGCTTTCACAGTATAGTTTTTGAAATATTTATTGTCTGCTAATGTAGTTTTATTTTGGAGCAGGCTTTCATAGTATAGTTTTTGAAATATTTATCGATTTATAGAGACTGATAGAGAAGTCTCGTGATTCTTTCAAACCGGTTTTAACTTAATTGATGACTTAAATTAATGAAGACAAATAATAACTTTAAAATATAATAATGGTCTCGCATGATAACTTGAAATTTGTGAAAGTAGATTCCGTTTTTTTTTAATCTTATTTTTTTATTTATGTCAAAGGGCCAAAAATTTATATTCCTCAAAATACTTAGAAAATTTCCCTTTTTTTTAAATAAAAAAACCGAATCAATTTTTCGAAATTAAAAATGCGAAAAAAAAAAAATATTTCAGGAAACGAAATAAATTTTAAAACTGCAATTTCCTAAAACCCATCTTCCAATCAACCTAATTTCCACCGAATTTAAATGGATTCACTTTTCTAAATGAAACGGATCTTAATTCCCCACTACTGAAGAATGGTAACAAATTTCCCGATGAAACGAAAGTTATCGTCTTATCTAACTCCGTCCCTAATGGAAAAAGGATTTGCAATTTCGTGTCCGCTTTCATTTCCAATGACGAAAACGGCGCCCTCCCTAACCAATGAAATTACCGGGAAAGAGAGAAAGTAACCCTTTTGTCGATTGGTTATTTGGTCATGAGTTCCCCCTGGCCATGTTGCTCTATTTTTTTGAATAACGGATAAAAGGATTTCGGCTGATGCATTTTGGACCAATCACAGGGGGTTTCTCCCTCCATTAACAGAAAGGCCCTCCTTTTATTTAAAAAAATGTATTGTTTTTAACTATTAAAAAGACGAGTTGTTGAATGTTAATATTGTACTTTTTGGTTCTATAAGCTAATTGAAGAGACAATCTATTTAGGGTGTTTTGATTATTTTATTTAATTATATGAATGAATTTCTTTATTCATTAATACTATAATAGTTTAGGTTTCTTTATTTATTAATAGTATAATAGTTTATATTTCTTTATTCGTTAATAGTATAATAGTTTATATTTCTTTATTCATTAATAGTATAATAGTTTAAATTTCTTTATTCATTAATAGTATAATAGTTTAAATTTCTTTATTCATTAATAGTATAATAGTTTAAATTTCTTTATTCATTAATAGCATAATAGTTTAAATTTCTTTATTCATTAATAGCATAATAGTTTAGGTTTCTTTATTTATTAACAGTATAATAGTTTAGGTTTCTTTATTTATTAACAGTATAATAGTTTGGGTTTCTTTATTTATTAATAGCATAATAGTTTAGGTTTCTTTATTTATTAACAGCATAATAGTTTAGGTTTCTTTATTTATTAACAGTATAATAGTTTAGGTTTCTTTATTTATTAATAGTATAATAGTTTAGGTTTCTTTATTCATTAATAGTATAATAGTTCCGGTTTCTTTATTTATAAATAGTGTAATAATCTACTAATAATATAACAGTTTATACCCTTGGTTGGCACCTTGAAATGAGAATGAAATGCTTCTGGTATCTCACCAACCCGGTTGACACAATAATTGGTGGGGGCTCTGGACCTCCCATCGATGACAGGACGTACTCCCTACGGAGAGGGTTGTAACGTGACCGGTGATGGCCCTTAGGTCTCAACCACACTTCTCATCAACTTTGCTGTTGTGGTGCTCCGATCATTCAGTCTTGCAAGGTTTTATCCGTGCGCCTTAGGGTGGGTCGGAGGTCAGTTTGTTGACTTATTTATTAATAGTCGCCTCAGGCGACCAGTTGATTCACCAGAAATAGGCGTTGTATTTGATTTCAAATACAATGGGTGTTCAGATGCAAAGATATGAACTAATACTGTGGGTATAAATGAAGAATTAATTCAAAGTATATACTATAGACCATAGTACAACGATCCAATTGTTTAACCATCCGAAGGACTCCTTGCCCCCAGAATCCCCTCAAAATAGCCCCAGTGTTGTTCAAAATGGGACCAAACCAAACCCAGAATTCTCATGGCCGTGAGGAGACACAGTCTTTCACAGCGTCCTTGAGTCCACCGTCCGAGTTGTGGCGCATCCATCACAGTTGTTTTTTCAAGGGACCAGACATATGAAAGTCGCAGGGAGAGAAGTCCGGGCTGTAGGGAGGATAGCCAAGCTTGAATTTGGCCACTTCCCCGTGCATGATCCTGGAGGGCTGTGGACACTCGTTATTGTAGAGAAGAACCTCACCCTCAGTGAGTGGCCCCTGCGTTTTGTGCATGATGGACCTACGCAGTCTTCTGAATGTCACACAGAGTACATCGGGCTAAATGGTTCTTCTGTGCACAAAAATCGCAGGGTAGCATGTCAGGGCTGTAGGGAGGATGATCCAGCTGCTCCGGCTTGAGCTTGGCCAGTTCCACATATGTGACCTTGGAGACGTGTGGACACAGGTTATCATGGAGCAGAAACACTCCCTCCGTGAGTAACCCCCGTCTTTTGGGAGTGCCTCACAGTGCACATCAGGGTTGATGGTTCTTCCATGCTGGAGGAATCGAACAGGTAGCGGACCTTGGACGTCAAAAGAGACGGTGAGCAACATCTTGCCAGCTGACGCCACAACTTCGAAATTTTTAGGGGTAGGTGCTGACGTACGCTTCCACTGCAGGCTGCCCCGCTTTGTCGTTGGCCCGTAGCAATGGCACTAGCTCTCATCACCTGTGACGATCCATTCCAGGCAAGCTGGATCTTCACGAGGCCGAAACAGATGTTGAAGTAATTGGACTCGTTAGGTTATGAGTTCGAATCCATCAGCCGAAGATTCCCCGTGTGTGGTGGTGACTGGCTCGCGTGTAAATCTGTTGTGGTCACAAAGTCCTCCATGTCGAGAGTAATACCACTGGGGCCACTGGTTCAAAGGAGACCGTTCTCTGATTCAGGTCTAAATGACGATAACTGGTCGAGTGAATGAAAATGCATGAATGAAAGTTCGTCCCGTAAAATGGGTAGTAACGCGTTAGTGGCAAAGTCGTACTCTTGACCCTAGATGGTGCCACTGAAAAAATCAAGAGAAGCACCCCATTGGCTAAAATCACTGACTACGTCACAGAGGGCTTGTCCAATGACAAGTGCCATGAGAAACAACAACACAGTGTTACGACGTTTCGTATGTTTTTATTTGAACACCCCTTGTATATCATTTAGATGTAAATTCATGCCCATGATTATGCCAAATTGTCCGACATTAAGGCGTGTCTTAATTATATTTATTTGTTTGTGTGCATTAATTTTTTAAAAGGAGACAATCCCATTAGGTCGCAGTGCTATTAAAAAAGTTACTATCCGGTTCATCTATCTGGCATATATCTCGATATTTTGCCTTCACTTTTCTTTGTCTTCAGGCTTCACAAATATTAAATATGAATCTTCTTCTCTAGGTCTCAACAACGACAGAGAATCGGACCATTTGGCTTTTAATGAAACTACGAAAACGATCTGAATTTCGGAGCAACAATGTTGGAAATCAGGTAAAGAAATGCATGCCAAAATGTATCTAAATTTCTCCTAAAAATTAAATTGGTGTAATTATAAAGACAATTATTTTAAATTCCGAAACGATATGAAATTCATTTTTATGCAATAACATTTTCAGAAGTTAAAGAAAAAACTGTCAGAGCTCTGCTTGATTGTCAATCAAGAAAAATTCTGATTAAAATTTCAAAAAAAAAAAAAAAAAAATGGAGACAGATTTTCAATGTACGCATTTTCATCCTCCAAGGTACGCATTTTCATCCTCCAATTACCAATTTGCCAAATTTGGTAATTTCTTTATGCGTATAACCCCCCGCCCCCACTGTACGTAGCAGTATCGACACGCCAAATTTGGTTACTATCAGTTAATCTGTTTGGCAGGGCATCAATACACACATTCATTTTTTAGTAAATAGAGATCAGCCTTTATTGGAGAGCTATTTTTAATCGCTGTTAATAAACACTGCTGATGAATATGCAAATTATTATAACAATGTAATATTTTCTTGTACAGCTAATAATAAAGGATAAAGGTTTACCATTTTTTAAAAGTTTACCAGATCAATGATTTTCAGCTTTGGTGGTAAAAATAAATATTCCAGAAAATACAATAATTTTGGCAATATTTTTATTAGAAGCCACATTATAAGATCATTCTATCAGTAATCCTAGATTTTAGATCCTATCTAAGATCCTTCTATATACTGTTGCAAACACCATATAAGCTAACAACCACACGCGAACAGGGACCCCTTTTAGACTGTTGATCACCAAGCGAGCTCTCCAACTGCTCTGAAAATATTATTTAGTTATGATTTTTTCTTTCATTTGTATGTTGTTTATTTCTAAGAATGCTGTCTTTGTGCACGCTTTGGATGTTTTCTGTTATTCGTATTTCAGGTTTTCTTTCGTTTTAAAGCGTCCTTTTTCGAACTTGTTATGCTTCTTACCATAAAATCGCCAGTCAGATTTCCTCATAAATACTTTTGCAATAATACTCATAAATACTTTGAACATGTAGTGGAGGCAATTTTAAAAATTGCTAGTAAATACCTAAAAGACGGAATATAAACTTGTGAATACCGGCATTACAAAATTGTACAAATGACTCAAAATACCGGTATAACAGTATTGCAACCTTTAATCCGTATATTTGTAAAACATAAATCATGAAGTTGATGGACCCAACCTGGGTATGACTGATTTCAAAATGGATAATCGAATTTCTATTTTTAGATGGTGACGGAAAATCAGAATGAGTTTTTAGTTCTTGAAGTTCCGGCGTCCTGGCATAGAGGTAGCGTGTCTTTGATCTGGGCGTCAAGGGTTCGAGTCTCTGTTCGGGCATGGTTGGTCTTCTCTTTACTATCGGCGAATCGTATGAATGCGCTCCCCTTTAAAAGGGGATTGTGCAAGCGGATGTGAAGCATAAAGTAGTTAACTCGTTCTCTTGGCCCCAGTTGGTGCAATTGAAAAATCAAGGGACTCTCATTTATGCTCAAATTGCTGACAGTTTTTTGTAAGCGGGCTTATAAAGTGCAGTAAGTTACAACAACAGGCCGGTATAGCCTGGTTGGTAGGGCGTTGGACTCGTGTCCGTTAGGTTGGGAGTTCGAATCCCGTGTGTGTTGGTGACTGGGCACACGCATAAATCTGTCGTGGTCACAAAATCCTCCATGTCGAGAGTAATACCCCTCTGGGGTTTTGGTTCTGAGTGATCGTTCTCTGATGAAATGCATGAATTGTCCACTCCGTAAAAAGGGTTATGATGCGTGAGTGGCAAAGTCGTACTCTTGGGCCTAGATGGCGCCTGTGAAAAGATGTAGAGAAGCACCCCATTGGGTCAAATCGCTGTCTACGTCTCAGCGCTCTTGTCCAATGGCAAGTGTCATAAGAAACAACAACACATGAATCATCAGGAACCGTAACTGTTAATTAGTCGCATTAATATCAGTTACGTCATGTTATTTGGAAAATTCAAGAAGCTTACTTCCTAACAGGCACCTCGGCTCTTAAAAAGCCAATAAAAGAGCTTGGCGGGAAAAGTGAGGTGTCGTAAAAAAGCTCGGTTTGCAGGTAGGAAAACCGTTGACCTCAAAAAATAAAATAATAAAAAAGTGCCCCACTGTTCCGCAGAAAGTGAGATGCAACGCTCGGTTTTATCGCCTGCTTGACATTGCCGCTACAGAGGAAGGAGATTCCTGTTTTCGTGTTTGTGTCAGCGACTTGTGGAATCTCTCTCCATTCAGCGGGAAGGAACTTGGCCACTTCTTGGCGTTTGCTGTCGAAAGCATTGGGCGATTGTTTTCATTCGCAGCTTTCATTTCGGTTCTTACGAAACAGTTCGTGGATGTGTCCATTAGTAGATATGTTTTGGAGAAATGAAGTAATATGCATCCATTGTCAGAATCAGTGGCGGATTTCGAACGAGGTGGGGAGGATGGAGGGGTGCAGGCAAGGGGGATTGAATAAAATGTTATTAGTCTAATTGGCAAATAATTGTATCGAATCAGTGGAAGTGTTCTCCCAAAAACTTTCTCACATATTCTCTAACAAACTTGTCCTGACAGAGAACAAATTGGCGCGAATTTAGCAATTTCATTGAATATATTGCGTCGTTCCTGGCGAGGGGTTTGGCGATAAATCCCTGGCATTTTATGAATAAATGAGATAATCGAATTTGTGTTTTGGACAGGTTTTTTTCTAAATCGACTGAAACAAAAATTCGAGATTAGACTGCATTTGTGATCACATATCATCAAATCAAATTTAATATAGTGCCGGCATCCTGAAATAGGAGTAGCGTGTCTTTCCCATGATCTGGGCGTCCGGGTTCGAATCTCGGTTCGGGTTCATATATATCACATGCTCATCTGTGATATATATGAGTGTGCCCCCCTGTAAAAAAGAGGTTGTGCAAGCGAATGTATCCGCGTCATCTTCCTTTGAGCAAGGTCAGACTTCTGCCTTCTTCTGCTCAGGGGTCTTTACCCTCAGAAGCTACTGCGACCCCTTTCCGTGTTAACACGGACACGACATCATCAGTCTATTTAAATCATTGATTGTTTTTTTTTCTTTTGTTTTTAATAAAACAAACGGATGTGATCTCCCAAACACTTTTCCGAATACACTCTACAGTAAATTTCCCATTTCAGAGAATGCCTTGCTATTATCGATATACATAATTTACAAAATATTAACTTTGGGGTGAAGTTAGAATTTATACTTAATTTATCGTGTTATCTTTGGCGAGTATTTTGGCAATTTATCTCTAGAATGCTGTTAATAATTTGCGAAAATTGAATTTGTGTTTTCAACGCATTTTTTTTCTTTCTGAATCGACTGAAAAAAAGATTTGACTCAAACTTTTTTCATCTTAAAATTACTTGAGCTCCAAAACTTTGTTTGCTAGCTTGAAAATTTGAAAATGAAAGTTTAAAAAAATTATATGAGAGAGAGGGATGGAAACCGACCGAGAAATCACGCAATTATTTCAAACTGGTTTAAACCGGTTAATGACTTAATTGACAAATAACGACTTATAAAATAATGTTCTCGCATAACTTGAAATTTGCGATAGCAGATTTCATTTTCTTTTATTTTACATGTTTTTAAATATAATTTTGAGAAATAATTAATAAATAATAATTTTAAATTAATAAATAATACAAATAATTAATAATAATTTTCTGCAAAAGAAAAATACAATCAACGAGTTTTTTAACTCTAAAAAAACAAACCTACTTTTTTTGTAAGAATTTTTATGAATTACTTCTTTTGTATTAAATAATACAGGCCGAAATTTTGGACATGAGTTTTGTGTTCGTGCAGTGATAATTAATATTCACAAATATTAATCCTTTAAATAAATAATAAATTCTTCCTTTAGCTTACTGACGAAGTTTGACAAGGATGTCGGTTTTCATTCTTCTGATCAAAGAACAAGCGCCGGTTCAGTTCCCATCCTTATCATCTAATTAAATTTGAATTTAATACCGTCCATTACCAAATGGAAGCAGACTAGTTTGAGAAATGGAATGCTGTCAACTCAAAGACTTTAAGGAAAAAGCAAAAGTGCCATAAAATTTTACCAAGAAGTTGAAAAAGAAGTTCATAAAAGTGCCTTTATTCATTTCATACACTCATTGATATATCGTAATTTAGATCTGTATGAAAGAACGATCACCTCTGAATCAGTACCCCAGTGGTATTACTCCCGACATGGAGGACTGTATGACCCCGACAGATTTATACGTGCGCCAGCCACCGCACACACTAAGGTCTTTGGCCACGGTTACAATGTTACGAAGGCCGGGATAGCCTGGTTACGATTTCGAATCCGCCAGCCAAAAATTCCCCTTGTGTGGTGGTGACTGGGCAGACGTATAAATCTGTCGTGGTTAAAAAGTTCTCCTTGTCGACAGTAATACCATCTTGGGTACTCGAACTCAACTCAAGGGACGCGAATCCAAAGCCCTGCCAAACAGGCTGCATATATTGGTTTATGAAACATGAATTTGATTTATGCCTTGTATTGGTTTAAAAAATACGCTATCATTCCATTACCAGTGATATATCGCCACATTTTATGTTCCGAACATTTCAATGACGAACTTATAAATTTCAACGACTTCACAGAAAAATTTAAATTTTCTCGAAAACTAATACCAATAATTCACCTTCTGACAAATGATATAATTTTTATCTCTATAAGGAGATGCGAAATGAAAAAAGCAGGATGGCTGTTGAGTAACAGGTGTTGGCGGAAGGGCAGAAATCGGTCAAGGGAATTCGAACCTATCTTGCATTTGTCGGCACCGGCAACGTTCAAGGTCCCTTGCATGCGGAATGTCTTCCAGTGGAAGAAGACTCCACAAAAAGAGGGGAAAAGAATAAACAAGAAGCGAGGACTAATTAATCGCAGTCTGCCGCGTGCTATCTTCCTGATAAATGACAAGATGTCTGGGCCCTGTTGCAGATAAGTGCGATTTCGCATTTTCAGCTCATTGAGGTGTTCGAGAGGTGCTGATAAATGTGTCTCTCGTTTTCATCCCATGCATTTTCTCGACAAGCACTGATATGGGCAGGGACATAACTCATTAAATTCACCTTTTCTGTTGCTGTCATAGAAGGGGTGGTCCGAACAAAAGTTTATTTCACAAAGGAAAAATGCCTTATTAGGTATACACCCAGAGTACAAATGGTGATTAACGAGTTTTCATCATTACCGTATATATATATATACGCTCAATTTTCTTGGTCACTGTCACTGGGGCGTATATATACGCTGCATCATATTATATGCATATAATATGATGCATATAATTATATACATATAATATGATGCATGCTATGCATATAATATGATATACAGTAAAAGCTCTTTATTCGCTGGGTATAAGTTCCATAAATATGCCGCGAATACAGAAACCGTGAATACGGAATGGTCATTTATATGGGGTTATAGGGGATACGTTCCGAGGTGACAAAATAAAATATATATATATAAAATCAATTTAATTGAAATGTTTGAACATTTTGATTCAATATCTTAAGGCTTAAGCTATGGTTTGAAGAATTTTATCATTTTCTCTTGCCTGGCAGTTTTTAAAAGCTCCTTCCATTCAGACTGATACTTAGCAGTCGCATTAGCAATTTGCCTCTTAAAAATAAGACTTCGTTCCATAGACGGATCAATGCTCATAAAGAAATCGCCAAGCTCATTTGCCATTCTTAAACCTTCACTCAGATTTTTCAAATTAAAAGTCACGCTTCCAGTGCTTGTGGAAGCCTCTTCTTCCATGGGCTGTGAATTTAATATTTCCCCTAAGTCGGTTTCAGTCACTAATATTATATATTGGATTGTTCGGAAAGTCATTTCGTATTTTTTTGTCAAAATGAAAAGAAATTTTCGTTTAATGAATAAATTATTTATTAAATTATAAAATTGCCATTCTGGTCTAATACCTTTTGCCATATTTTTGGTAGTAACATGATTATACGCTCATAAAAGTTTTGGTCTTTGCTGTAAAAAAAAACTGATCGAGGTGGTTTTTGGCCTCCTCATTTGAAGAAAAAATTTTGCAAATCAGTTCTGGTACTGATGTACTGTTAACACATCTTCTCCACACATATTGGCTAATTTATTTCTGGGTTGAACAGCATTTTTACCTTTTATAGCAAAAAAGAAAAAAATGACGAAAATGCTGTTTATTGCTCACCATATTTAAAAGGGCACCATCCAAAAACTACTGCGAAGAATCAGCTGCACTTTTTCACACTCAAGCCTTGCTATATCAGCTCTTAAAACATAAAATGATTTTGCGGTTTAAGTATGAAATTGGGTGCGAAAAATGAAATTAAATCCTTTGTCAGGAAAAAACGAAATTACTTTCCGAACAACCTAATACTATATACCTATACGCATCACACATTTCAAATATTACCACACTCAACAAAATGACTAATAAATAATGCTCAAAAATGATTTTTTTCTACTTTTATACCATTTTACACCTAAATATGAAATTTAAAAAATTTCCGTGATATGGGTCTTTTTTTCAAATTTTCATATGATGCAAAGGGCTTAAGAGACATACGTGGCTGTCACTTCTCCACATAATCACCAAACCTGTTGTTTATGAGATTTAATTATTTTTTATTTTATTTTGTATGTTGTTTATTCTTTGTATACTTGTTCATATGTATCAATGAATACTGAACGTAGATGGCGCAATATGCCCCAACCCATAAGTATATTTAGAATGTGGGCTGAGTGCTGTTGAGATTTTTTTGAAAGCAACCGTATCCGGTGTTGGTGTGTAACGGGTGCATGCAGGCACCCGCTCGCTCTTCGTTAGCGGCAAAAAGAATTATTTGTTCGCTCGTTGTTAGTGGAACTTTCTATATTTCAATACATATATTATGTGTTTCCTTGTATATCTGTGATCGTCATCTACTGTTGTTTTTTATCGTTGTTTTTTATTTTACTTTTCTAGAAGTTTAAGGCTTTAAATGGTTTCTTGCACCCGGCTCCTTTATAGGGAAGATAGAATCTGATCGCCAACATTTCGCTTGCTGTTCTGCTTATTGCTTCGATTTGTTTGTGAATGTCAGATGGGGACAGATTCTTGACCCATATGAATCGTATCACGGCTCCCACCTATGTACGAGACCACTTCTCTAGATGTCTTGCCAGACTGTCGCTGTTTCAGGTCTAAGACAGCTAGCACCATCTGCTCGAACGACTGGTCTAAGAAAAATTAAGGCCTTCTGTCTCCACTCTCCATGAACATTATGCCCAAACGTAGAACTCTACCTATATTTATTGTCTGTTATTTTTGTGTTTGTATATAACGTTTATTTGTATTTTTGTGTGTTTGTGACTCTTTTTTTTTCTCTCTCTCTTTTTATTTCTGCCCTCTTTTGTAGTTTTTTGTAAATATTTTTATTTAGTATTTTTCAGAATCTTGTAATCACAAGCAAACTATAACTCAGTTTCTGAAAATCGGCACAAGTTTTCAATTCCTGTATGATGATATTTAGCTTAATAAGCCAAATCAATTTCCAAATCTTTTTCTTGTATACAGCCGACCACCCCGCCACCACTGAACGTAGCAGTATTGAAAGGATTTGTTGTGGTCGACTGCTGAATAAGTCCAACCTTACACTGACCGAACAGTCAATCTAACATTCCTTTCAGGGTAGTATCATTTCCAAATCTGAACCACAAAAGGCTAATTTCCTTCGGCTTTGCTTTATCCAATATTAAAGTCCCTAACCGTATTTCAATCAATAAATGTCAGACATCGAACAATAGTCACAGGGATGGACAGAACAGGAGCGTCTCTCCCACTTCATGCTCTTTACATTGTTTAAATAACCAGAGGGTTATAGTGGCAGGGGTATGAACCGGTGCTGTGTGTCTTCACTCTAACAATATTCTCATCCACAACTTCTACATTCAACGACTGCTGCTCGTGCACTTTTTTTTTGGATCACCCTCGTATGTTTGTCTATAACTTAATTTAGTTAAATATTATATAGAAAATAGGAAGCTAATTTGAAAGAACCGCTTTAATACAAGTTCAGCTCATAGCACAGATAGAGCTCTTGCAAAATATTTTAAATTTATGGTAGAAGGGTGGATGTGTATAAAAATATGAAAAAAGGCCCATATCACGGAACAATTTTTGTTTCATATTTAGGTGTATAATTGCATAAAAGTAGATAAAAAATCCTTTTCGAGCTTTATTTGTTAGTCATGTTGTTCAGTGTAATAATATTTAAATGTGGGATGCATATAGGTATATAGTATAGAATATGATATAGTATATATCATATTATATGCATAGCATATAATATGATGCAGCGTATATATACGCTCCAGTGATAGGGACCAGGAAAATTGAGCGTATATATACGCTAATAATGCAAATGGGTTAATAAAGTCCAACGCATAAAAGGACCCATACCATACTGACTATCAACTCTATATTATTAGGGAGTCTCATGAGTTTCTTTCCTATTCCTAACATGAAATGAATACACCATATTCATTGTTTAAGATACTATTTGTTTTGTTACATAAGAACTCTTTCGCTCCATTGTCTTCTTCCATCTCTTAGGAGGCCTCATTATGCCTTCTTTCCAAAATTGTTTGGGGCAAGAAATAAACCTTTAAGTGCGCTTTTGTTTCGCTGATGGATTTGAGGCACTTATCGCGTAGATAATTTCTAAAAGACAGAAAGAAGTAATCATATGGAGCCAGATCAGGAGAGTATGAAGGATGTCGTAAAACATTCCAATCAAGCTGTAAGTTTCTCTCTTACGACAAATGCAGTATGTGACCATGATGAAAAACAATGCCTCCTTGGTTCATTAATTCTAATATTTTTTTCACTATGGTAATTCTCAACTGATTCAAATGATGACAGTATTTCGTAGAAATTATTTCCCCTTGAGGTAGGAGCTCGTAAGATATTACGGCTTTCCAATCCCACCAAGGGTCGCGGTGGCCTGGTGATAAGGTCTCCGCTTCGGAACCAGAGGGTTTTCAGGCTCGAGACTCGATTCCACCGAAAAACCATCGTGTGAGGGGGTCTGGTGCACGTTAAATCAGTCGGGGTCAAACGTCCTCCCGTTGAGAAATCTCTTATTAGTAGACTACTAGTGTCCAAAAGTGTATATGGTGTATATAAAGTGTACTGCTGGTGTGGTGTGAATGTTTGGAAAAGGGAGTACTATCTCAGGTATCGTCTTCGTCAACTGACTTCAAAATGAGGAGGTCCATCCCAAAATAGCCCCAGTGTTGCTTCGAAACGGGACGTTAAAATAAATAAAATCAAAGCTAAACAATCCCATCAAGTGAACAAAAGAACTTTTTTGGGGTGTAGCAGAGCTCTGGTACGACTGAAACCGATGCCACAGATGACTAATAGATAAAACTGCATGTTTGCACAAGCCGGATAAGGCAATTTTTAGCGCGATGAGAAAAAAAAACTTTTGGTATAGCCTAATACAGTAACATGGATATATATATATATATATATAATATAGAAAAGATTTCTAGCCTTTTACCAACATTTTGAGAACTCTTTATATTTTCGTTGGTCGTTGTCTTGTCATGTGAATGGTGGATATATAGTATAACAGCCAGTCAAAGTAATCCCTGTTTTTACGTGTTAATTCTGTGGTAACGGGCAGAGCAAGCCCTGTCTAGAAGGGGCCCCAGTACGAGAAACCGATTGTAATTTCTCGTACTGAAAAAAACCCGAACATGTGCATGTTTATTTAATGATGCGTGTTTTTGATATTAATTACTCCAGGAAAATGACATTTTTTCTAATTTCTTTTTCGATACTTAGTACAGCAAGAGCGTTTAAGCATTCCACCCACATGCTTGACCTAAGATTATAATTTACTTAATTTTAATTTGCTGAAAGAGGGTTTAAAATTTATTATATTTAGTAACTCTCAATGTAAAGGGTTGTGAATAAACTATTACTTCAGGTATAGACAAAAGTAGATAGTTGATGATTTGCAAGTCCATTTGAACCCAGCCTTAGCTTCGACTTCTGGCCGCCGGGCACGCCGCTCTGTCTTAACATGTCTGGCGGGGATTTCTTTATTCATAAATTACCGCCTAATAAAGGCGTCAGTCGATGCTCAGTCAGCCACTTAGAAACACGCTTGTAGACTTTTAGTATGTGTAACATCCTTATTGTTCAGAGCACTGTTTTAATTCTTAATCATTTAGCCCCCCCCCTCAATCTCGGGGCCCAGATGCATAGCACCTGCCGCACCCCCCAAGTGGCTGGCCCTGGTAACAGGCTGTAATTATATAAAATAGGTATAAAGGTATTCATTTAGCATGGTAGCAAGGGTTCAAATTCGATGCCTATATTTAAATCGTGATTTTAGATTTAAATTCTGATTATATCATAGAATCACCTTTTTAGCTGGGTTAATGCATTTAAATCAGGAGGGGCTAAATCTAGTTCTGTTGGTGTGGTGTGCAAATTTAGAATTGGGGGTATAGAAGTTAAGATATCATCTTCGTCATCTGACTACGATGCAAAATTAAGTGGCTCATCTCAAAATAGTATAAGTTTTGTTTCAAAGTGGGATTTCAGTATATAATTATATTCAAACCAACGAATATGAGAAATATGGAGTTATACTAAAAACTTTAAAAAAATCTTGCCTTTTATATATATAATATTCCTTATTATGCATTTTATAAGTCAGAATTTAAATAACTTTTGCCAACGAAAGTATCGTTCTAGTCACCTGACTATGATTCAGAATTATAAAGCTTATCTCAAAAGAGTTGAGCTTTAGCTTCAAGATAGGACTTATGTAAATATAAATGTTAAGTCAACAATTCTAGAGAATCTGGAACTCTAAATATTTTAAATCTTGCATCTTTTCATTATAATGACACTAAATTTAGATTGAAAAAAAAATAATGTTGTGACGGGCATTTCTATTAATTCCTTATCTCTGTTTAAAGACTATTAAAATACTTAGAAACAATGGTGTCTTATCCATTAGAGTGACATACCTACCAAACCTTTTGAAATTATTTCAAAGACTTTTCTTTTCTGTCTTTAATTTCATTAATGAATTATTTCAAAGTCTTTTCTGTCTTTAATTTCATTAATCATTTCAAAGACTTTTCTGTCTTTAATTTCATGAATTAGTCATTTCAAAGACATCTTTTCTGTCTTTAATTTCATTAATTAATCATTTCAAAGACTTTTCTGTCTTTAATTTCATTAATTAATCGTTTCAAAGACTTTTCGGTCTTTATTTTCATGAATTAATCATTTCAAAGACATCTTTTCTGTCTTTAATTTCAT
>JAPMOQ010063993.1:1931245-1994691 GCA_026543055.1 Argiope trifasciata | reverse complement strand
TCATGAATTAATCATTTCAAAGACATCTTTTCTGTCTTTAATTTCATTAATGGATCATTTCAAAGACATCTTTTTTGTCTTTAATTTTCATTACTTTTCCACGCCAATGACTGACGAAAATAACGGGTAATAGTAGAAACGGAAACAGAAAGAAAACCAATAAATATGCGATAAAATATTGGCCTGCCCTCTGAGAAGCTTTAGGAAATATAAAAATTCTTTCATTGTGCAAATATTAAAGATAAAATGTGGCAGTAATCCGGCTACTCTGGCCGCAATTCAGGTTGGCACGCGGCCAACTGTGTGACCCCTCAAACATTTTTTTTTTCAGTCACCGCTATTTGGTTCCAGTTTCGCATTTATCCTCTGTTTTGCGTAACACATACGGAAATTCGTCTGTTTTTAGTAAATAAACATTTTCTTTTTGCAATAGTAGTCATCCACGAAAAAATGACGCATCTGCATTTTCCTAAATTACAAGTTAGATAAATTACAGTAAGAAATTTCGGAGTATTTCGAAGTCAAATTGCCTCTTTTTTTAAATACAGTATCTTACATTTTCTAAACTATTTTTTATTATTAATATATTTATATATATATTCTTTTAATATGATTTTATTTATTAATCATTTTTTATTGATTTATGAGATCCTATATCCCAGGATCTTATAAACTGAGTCCCAACAATATACACTGAAGTGACAAAAGTCATGGGATAGCAATATGCAAATATACAGATGGAAGTAGTATCGCAGCGAAAAAGTATAAATGCGCTGTTCGTTTTCCAGAGCTTTCATTTGTGTTCAAGTTATTCATGTGAACAGGTTTTTCGTGATTTATGGCAGCACGACGAGAATTAACAGACTTTGAACGTGGAATGTTAGTTGGAGCTAGACGCATGGGTCATTCCAATGCGGATATCGTTAGTGAATTCAACATTCCGAGATCCACAGTATCAAGAGTGTGCCGAGAGTATGAAATTTCAGGCATCACATCCCATCATGGACAGCGCAGTGGGCGACCACCTGCACTTAACGACCGAGACCGCCGACGTCTGTGTTGAATGGTCAATGTTAATAGACACGCAACAGTTCGTCAAATAACTGCAGGAATCAATGTGGGACGTACGAGGGATGTGTCCGATAGGACTGTGCGGCGAAATTTGTCTTCCTTGGGCTATGACAGCAGAAGACCGACTCGAGTGCCTTTACTGACAGCACGACATCGCCTGCAGCGACTCTCCTGGGCTCGTGAGCATATCGACTGGTCCCTAGACCAGTGGAAAACCGTGGCGTGGTCAGATGAGTCACGATTTCAGTTGTTACGAGCTGATGGTAGAGTTCGAGTGTGGCTCAGACCCCACGAAGCCATGGACCCAAACTGTCAGCAAGGCACTGTTCAAGCTGGTGGTGGCTGCATAATGGTGTGGGCTGTTTTTACATGGCATGGACTCGGTCCTCTGGCGCAACTGAACCGATCATTGACTGGAAATGGTTATGTTCAGCTGCTTGCAGATCACTTGCAGCCATTCATGGACTTCACGTACCCACACAACGATGGGATTTTTATGGATGACAATGCGCCATGTCACCGGGCCAGAACTGTTCGCGATTGATTTGAAGAACATTCCGGACAATTCCAGCGCATGATCTGGCCACCTAGATGGCCCGATATGAATCCCATCGAGCATTTATGGGACATCATCGAAAGGTTCGTTCGTGCCCAAACTCCTGCACCATCCACACTTTCACAATTATGGACGTCTATACAGACAGCATGGCTCAATATTCCTGCAGAGGACTTCCAACGACTTGTGGACTCCATGACACGTCGAGCTGTTGCACTTCGCCGGGCAAAAGGAGGACCGACACGATATTAACAGTCATCCCATGACTTTTGTCTCTTCAGTGTATACGTAAGTCCCATCTTCAAGAAAAATTAATATTCTTTTGCTTCATAAGTCTGAATCATAGTCAGAATTATGAAGCTTCATATTCTGAATCATAGTCAGATGACGAGGACGATACTTTCGTTGGCAAGATATATTTCTACTAGGCATAGCCTTGCAACTGATGAGCTGATGCATTTTAGTAAGTCGGAGCCAGATCTCTTCCTATTAGTGTGGAAAGAAATTTAAAGAGAAAGGAGGAACAGTATAGCTCAAGTATCTTTCTCGTCATCTGACAAAATTACTAGGCCCGTCTAAAAATAATATTAAGATCACTTAAAAACAGGATATATCCTAATTCAAGTTAATGGCTGTGGAGAATATAGGGTTCTACTAAATATTTTAAATTTTCCATCTCGTCATCATAATGATGATGAATTAAGATTTAAAACGTTTTTGATTGAGTCGAAAGGCTTTGCAATCGTTTGACTCTTCAAACAGTTGCAATCGTCAAGAATGTGTGCTGTGCTCTATTGTTCTTTGCTGTATATGTATCAAAGCTATTATCTAGTAAATTAATGCTTAATTAACTAGATTCATGACCGGGATAGTCTGGGTGATAGAGCGTTGGTTTCACGTCTCTTGGCTTGTCAATTCGAGCCCCGCAGGCCGAAGACTCTCCGTGTATATTGTGGCTGGTGCACATATAAATCTAGTCGTAGCCACAAAAATCCTCCGAATTGAGGCAATATTGCTGGGGCTGCTGGATCAGAGATGATCGTTCTCTGATTTAAGTCTAAATTACGATCTGTGGATGAATGAATGATATGCATGAATCAAGACCAGTCCGTGCAAATGGCTGTGACTCTTCAGTAGATAAGACATACTCTTGGCCCTAGATGGTGCTACAGAAACAAGAGGCGCTAAATCTCGGCGTAAAATTGCTGACTTAGTCAGCGGTATTATCTGCCTTAAGCAAATAAGAACATAACGTGATTGACTTCTGTAATTCCGAGAAAGAATGTTATACATTCTATCCCCGGGCTATGTGTAAAAAAACAGATTAATGTGCGTTTTAGTAACGAATTGTTTTCATCTCGCCGTTTTCTCTAAAATAAATATGAATGTGGCTCAAGTCATTCTAAAAGCTCTCCAAAAACGAGCATGTTTCCATAAATATGCCCTAAGTAAGATATCTAACTTCGGGCGACTTTGAAATAATCCATGATCGCTTTGATGTATAGAAATTGTCATTTTTCTTAATTGAGTCCTCTTTTCGATACACTACAGTCAGTGGAATTAGAATCACAAATATATCCATACTTCAACTCAATTAAAATCTTAAGCAATGCGAATTGCATTAATGAATAAAAATGCAAAACAACCTTAACTCTAAAATGGATACAAAACAAACATAAAAACAAGTGTCAAACTTTCATCAACGTACTTTGACACTTGGAAGCGTTTCTAGAGCACCCCGGCAAAAAAAGTAATAACAAACTTTAAAAAAAAGGGTCTCATTCCAAGGAAAAACAAAGTAAAAACAAAAGTCTCCGTTGCTGTTTCGGTCCGACGACCTAAAACTAGAAAGACTTTCAGCATGATTTATTGACCGCTTTTGTTTTGTTTCTGTTACGTTGAACAGCGGTGAAATTTTTAATTGAAAGAATTGGTTGTTATATTAAACGAAAATGATGATGCTTTTGATTTATTACCATAATTTGATAAGAACCCTATCTCTGTCACTAAAATTTTTAATTCTTAGAATTAATGTATTTAGCTCGAAAAAGATTTTCTTCTTCAAATGCAAGGACAATGAAATAAAGTCTCGGTTAATGCTGGGCATGCGCATTTGAGTAAATGAAAGAATTCCAAGTAGAATTTTTTTTTTGTATGAATACAATTGTTTTCGAAATTATTTTTAAAAATAAAACTGTTTTGGTAGAAAATCACCCAGAGAAAAAATAAAAAATGACCGAGATAGAAAAGAATAAACACATGAAGGACTTATTACTTTAAATAATAAAAAAGGAGTTTCTATAACTGACAAGAATTAATTTCTTTCATTTCTAATCACAAATATAAATGGATGAAAAAAATAAGAAAAATTAATTAATAAGTCGTTTTATTCCGAATTTCAAAAATAATGAAATAATGTATATATTTATATAAGGAAAAAAATTACTTAAATTTTCTTATCTTTTTTTTATTGCATTTAATTAAAATTTGTTTTTAAATAATTCTGACAGCGGTTTTTGAAACTGTAATCCCAATGCATTATTAATTATACATATTATGATGATTTATTTACGCCAGACGATATTTTTTTCCAATTGACAAAAAACAATCTATAAATTTTCATTTGGTGAAATGTTCGCTTTTATTCTTTTTTTGAATATTTGATTCCAATTTATTTATTTTTTATAGAATGTTAATAAGTTTTAAAGCATGTTATGTATAATTTCATAAAAGTGAAATACCTTATTATTATGCTTTTGACATTTCAGAATTTTTAAAATTTGTTTTGAAAACGAATTTTTTGATTGAAAAGATTTTCATGTTAAGGAACTATTAATTATATTTTCATTGAGTTATTTATTTATTATTATTTGCATTTTATTATCTCACGCTGAGAAAAAAAAATGTTTTTGTATTCCACAAAGTAAATGTTTTTTGTTATATTTTAATTTATTCTGTTATCTAGTACATAAAGGTATTTTATATTTTAAAAGAATCCCACGTGTAAAAATTAAAAATATCCTAATAAAAAATAAAGCTTTGTTTTTAAATTTGAAATTATTAGCTTTAGAACTATTTTTGTAATGGCCGACACTTCTCAAGTGATATTTTATTATGAATTATTGCTTCTTAATGTAAAAACACCCGGTAAAATGTTCCATTTTTTCTTACATGGAAGCCATTCAGTAGATGGCACCCTCACCAGTGCTTTTCATTCGTAGCTTGGCTATGAAAATACTCTCTTGATTATGAAACACCGCCACGTGTATAGATTTCTAAAAATAAATACCTCATGCGCAAAAGATGGCAGTAACATTAAAGTGTTTACATAAAACATACAACATAAGTGCGAATGACTGAAGAAATATCAAGAATTCAATGAATTTAAATGAAGATGGAATCGGAACTTTGGCATATACGGTCTTTACTGATATAACAGCCGGCGTTTTGCATTACTCAACAAATGAAAAATCCTTTCTAAAATGAATATAGAATTGCTATTTTTGATGTTCCAACGATTAAGAGTTGTTCTTCCAAGTGTCAGTCTCCAGTATTTTAGTCCATAAATTATCTCAAAAATATTTCCTTTTCTTAGAAATTTCGACATCAGGACATTTATTTTTTTTTTTCTCCAGAGGATGATAAGAAAATCCTCTTATCGCAAGTGATGACATACTTTTTTTGGAAACAGGTTTTAGAGTGCGTTACGATGTTAGATGGAAAATGCTTTTTTTTCGGTTCTCAAATATATGTATTGTTGGTTTATAGTTTTACATGTTGACTTAATTGTTTAATTACTTTTTAAATACAATTATATGAATGTTGTTGAGAATGATAATTCATTCAGTTTTAAAGCTAGCTCAAATGGCGTTAATCATTATTCCTACACGGTATCACATTTTCCAAACTTCCAAACATGAAGATGTTATGAGGGATGTAGCCACAATTTTATGTCTTAGAAGCTGAGATTAGGCCCTCAAACCCTCAATGTGGTTGTAAATTAGAAAAAAAAATGGCATTAAAATCAGTAGTTTTTCACTACTGCTGATGAAAATATTTTTGTCCAAAATTCAAGACCGGAACTTTCACGGTATGGAATAATCCATGTTAAATCAACTTCTCAGTTTACTTTGGCGTTTAAACACATCAAATAACATTAATTTTTATTAATTATTTTTCTTGTGGGGTATAGAATTCTTTATTTGCGATAAACTTATCAACTATAAACCATTTACTAAGAATTGCTATACAACTTGCATGCTAATCTCTAACCCTTCGCATTAAAAAAAAATCCAAAAAAGAGCAGAAGAAAAAAAGTAATATTTTCAGTTTTATATTGAAATGATTTATTTCTAAATCTTAAATTTTCCGACTTTCTGTTTCGAGTCTGTTAAATTCGAAAACGTAGTCGCTTCAGTTTAAATTAATTGATATGAAATTTAAAATCAACTATGATTATTAAATTCATGCTAAATTAGTATTCACTTTATATTAACTAATTGTACAGCCATCAAATTCAGAAATTATTCAAAATTATCTATTAAAGAAATTGAAAATTCTCTATTAAACAAATTCAATCCGTAACAGAAATTGTTTTAAATTTATAAAGAAAGTAAATCTGACGTCAATTTATTTCCTTTTCATTTAACAGCACGATTTTATTAAGATGAGCTGTTAACGCCTGTTGTCGTGATTATTTATTTTAAATAGTTTAAGCATTACAATATGTTGGCTAAAATTTGTGAGCCATTAATCGATAAATGGATTTCGGGAGAAAAAAAAAATTCCCTCCTTCGTCTTTCTTACGAAACCCGAGGGAAAAAATAAAAACTAACAAATTAATTCCGGGCGATAATGTTTCATCCTCTTTCTACTTATCGGAAATCAAATACTGTATTATCATCGTAAAACGCTCCGAAATGGTCGATGTAGAATGAATAATACACACCAACCCTCTGGCGGGCGATGTAGGCGTTTTACCCATGACGTCACTGATGACGACAACGGCGAGCCATAGCTGTGCTTTGTTGCCAGATCTTCAGCATTAGACGCAGTTAAAGTAACGGGTAGAACTGTTGACGGCTTTTGCTGCGGAATTTCTACATGTAACGGGATTTTTTCCCCTTTTTTCTTTTTTTCTTTAGTTTTTTTCGTTTTCGGAGTAGTGTAGAACAGCAGAATATTATACTTCAGATTTCATCTTCTTTCATTTGATACATCGAACAGTGACCTACTATTTTTATTCTAGAAGAATTCTATTTGGTGGATTTTGGAGCAATGTAAGACAGTGACTCTTTCTGTGAAAGTTGTGTAATTATATGGAATTGTTCTGATTTTTGTGCGGAAGAAGAATATCTCTTTACTACATCATTTATCTAAAACTGATCTTACTAACATTTTACTGAAACTTTTCCCTCTAGACGTATCATTTTTTTTTTAAAGAAATGATATTTTGACCACAAACTGAACATCTGTTTTCAGTCACGAATGTGAAAATTTTTATCTGAAATTTGAAAATAATTTCAGCGAAGGAAAGAAGTGTATCATTTTCTTATTAATAGGTAGTTTCTATGAACTACATACCTCAAAATAGACTGCATCTGACAGGAATGACTGCATGAAAATTTTGCATCACTTTTTATTCAAGACAGAGGATTATTGTGAACTGATAAATACTGTTTTGTGTGTGATTAATAGTAAAGAACAGTTATCTATTACGAATATACATATTATTTGGACATTCAACAACTGAAATTGGTAAGTGGAACATTTCTTGTTTATATTAGACTTCAAAAAAATTAAGGGAAATGTGCGTATTTATTATTAGTATTTTGAAAATTTTAATACGTGAATTGAAAAAAACTGAAAATGTAGGAGGATTTTGAAAATATCTATATTTGAGAATAGAATTATTTCTTGAGCATTAATTGTCTATGATAAAAAAATTTAATTTCTGAAAATATTTACTTCGGTATTGATAAAAGCTTATAAAAATGAGTTATACTGTTAAGTAATAAGCGACAGTAAACATTTGCGATTAATTTATTTTTTTTTCAGTTTAAGTATTTTATGTGTCAAAACTTATTACATAATTAGAGGTGGGTAAATCATAGTTCAAGCACTTATATGAAAATTTTGTTTTTAAATGTTTGATAAGTTTAGTTTAATATAAACTTTAAATATAACATAAATTTAATAAATATTTAAATATATTCATTAAGGTTTTTTTCCTCTTTTAATCCGTACGCAACCTAAACTTATTTCTATTTCTTCGCTATATTTTTATTTATTTAATATTCTGATAAGTAACTTTAAATATTTAATAAATATAACAGATATTCAATAAATAGATTTAAATATATTCATTGAGTTAATTTTTTTAAATCCATATGTTAATTGACTTATCTATATTTCTTCTTTATTTCAATATTAAAGATACTATGAAGGATATAAAAGATACCATGTGAAGGATTTAATGAAATTTTTTTAGATTCATTATTTACTTTTCAAAACATGAAACAAAATAGGGTATCGTGGAATTTTAGAATGATTTATTATATTTTATTTATTTAAATGAGAAGCATCGAACATTCGATAAGAGAAGTTTCACTTCCGAAAAATTTACTTTTACTATTCTCAAATTAATTATAAAATTACAGATTTTGTTATTAATTTTTTTCTGGTTTTAACTTTCCGCGTTTGAAATCAGAAATCAAATATTTTAAAAAAATTAACATGTATGAAATTGGTTTTTCTACTTCCTAATATCCACATGTTTAGAAACTAGAGCGAACTGGAATTGAGAAAAGGAAGGTTTCGTTCCCCCACAACTACATTCTCTGACGGACCTTGAGCAAATAGCGCATGCTTCAATGAACAATGATGTCTCACGCACTGAATTCTTTACAATCTAATTTCACTAATGAATTACGCTGGTCTTACATGCTTGATATTTGTTTATAGCATTGGAGTGAAATTAAAGTGTATGATTTTTTTAATACTGGCAACGTAAGACGTGCCTTAAATTTTACTTTTTATTGTGTTTAAAATTTTTTCTTGCAAATAATTAGTATATATATATATAATTTAGTTTTTGTAAATCGTCTTTTATTTATCAGTTTACATTAGTATAATAAGAACTATAGATTAGCATATATAGGTCTGATAATTTTTTTAATTATATATTATTTTTAAAAAAAACTTTGAACTTAATTATTTCAAATGGAACATTATTATTTTTAACGGTTAAACTTTACTATTTAATCGGGTTTTGAAAAAAGATCAATACCCGAAAGATTGTGTGAAGAGAATTTATATACCAATTTTTATAAGTGGTAATTTTTTGCTGGAATTTTCTGTATTTGTTTGATACCAATTGCTAATATTTTTTTAAAATTTACTTTTTAATATTTTTTGTGTCTTTTATTGAGAGCTACAGATTACTTGGAATAATGATAAAAATAAGGTGTAATGCGTCTATTGTGCCTTCGGAAATAGACTCATTTCACTAAAAGTATGTTATAAATTATTAAGATAAATAAATTAAATCTTCCTTCTTTCTCTCAAAGAGGAATTTATTTTCATTTTCGTTTCCCGCTTTATTAACGAATAACTATTAAATAAAATATTATTAATTAAAGTTATATTTCATATTGAATGTTCTTATTAACAATTTTATTAGATTTGTATTTCGTTGCTTTTTGTTAAGATGCATTCTAATATTTGAATTTCAAATAACTTAAGTTGACCTTTTATCCAGCCTTTTAATCGTACGCATGCATATAAACGTCAGGAATGTGAAGAATGATCATTCGCATACGCATACTTTACGGTTACAGTGCATTGAATTAGTTTGAACTCGCGGTTGTTTGTTCACTCAGGCATGTTTACATGTCTGCTGGAATTACACTGGTGTTGAAATTACAGATAATTAGTCATATTTAAAGATTAATTCTTAAAGACTTATTACAACACATCAAATTTTACTTCGAATTTAGTTATGAAAATATTTGATTCACTCTTATTTTTCTCTAGATAAAAGATGTCTGAGATTGCATTTTTATTAACACGGTACAAGAACAATACCTTTATTATATTCTAACCAAATCAATAAGGCCGGTTTTTCTAAACTTCAGAAATTAAGTCATAATTAAATTTAAAAAAATTTATCACTTATTAATCATAAAACAGATATAGAATAAAAGAACTTATTAGAATAAAAGTTCTTTTTATCTGTAATAAATTCTTATAAAATTATCCAGAATTTTGCTTTTACTTGTTTATGAAGAAAGTACTAGTGCTTTAAAAGACAGTTGCGATATTAACGTATAAACTTATTTAGTGCTTTTAAAGTTTATTAGAAGTCCATTGTATGCATTTTTATATTTCTCAACAATTCTATTTTAAAATTTGATAAATCAGAAGGATTCGGAACATTCTAGGAAGAATTTGGTGAAGGTCCTGGTTTATAAGATTAATCTTTTGTATTCGGAAACGCACTCACATAAGCGTCAAAACATATTATTTTATCTCAATCAAGATTTTGTTGATCATGTTAGGTAACAGCTGTTTGTGTTTTTGTCGGTTCATTTCACTCATAATGACACTGTTTTTTTGCGTCTATTTATTTTTTCTTTAATCCATGATTCCCTTGACATATGTTTACTATCGATAAAACCTTTGTCATTAATTCAGTTATTTTCGTCTAGTACTTTTCTACACACACGTATGCGTAAATTAATGTGAAAAAACACTATTTTAATTATCGTATAAAAAATTGTGAAGGGTATCTGATGCAAATAAAATGACATTTGCATTAGATTAATTAATTTTTTTCTTGTTTGAATTTTGCTGAGCCATTTTCCGTGATTTTATTATTTTGATTTGATATACCCCCCCCCCCCCCGAAAATAATAAATGTTTGCAAGTTGTGATACTTATTCTTATTTAGTTATTGTATGCTGTAAAAGAAAAATAGGTTTAAAAATTTAAAACAATTTTTGATGATTAAGTTAGTTATTATTTTTTCATAAGAATATAATATGACTAAATATCTTTTTTGACTTGGAGCTGTTTTGCAAAATCTAGTGATACTATTGTGAAATGTTATGTTTTATGATCTTATTACATAACGTATAATCGTTATTACATAAACTTTTCTGAAATCTTTTCACATTTCAGAAGAAAAAAAATTTGTAAGTGCATACGTCTGCATGGTTATATATAGAATTATTCCGTGAATTAAAAAAAAGTTTAATTAAAGAAGCATGTTTCTAACAGCCAGTTCATTCATGCCGAAAGTATCTTGGCTTATTAAAAACTAGGAAAAGCTTACGATTGCAGAAAATAATTTTAAAATTAAAAAAAAAAAAGAATTTTTTATTTGCATTTTGTAAGTAATAATTAGGCATTGTTCAGAAATGTTTTTTTATAATAACAAATGTGAATGAAAGGTCATCTAACCGCAAAAATGCGTGCCATTAAAAACCTTTGTCTAAAATTGTGATTCTGCTTCTAACATCAAACCGGAATTAAAAATCCTGTTTCTATTTGAGCAGTTAAAAGCAATTTGTTGATAACTTTTGATATTTTCTCAAACTGGTATATATCCTTGTCTTTTGTTCCTTCATTTAAAATGTTAAATAGTTTTTATATATTCCTTTTAGTTTACAAAAATTTATGACATTTTAAATCTTTTCGATTACTATATTTTACTTGAATTTCAGGTGCGGTGCTATTTCTTGGTATTTATAATTTTACTTATAAATTGTAAGTAATGATGTACCAAGTATGTTCTTAGAACTATTCCATTATCATTGTACAATAAATGTTGTACATAAAATTAAAATTTATTGAATAATTTATAATATAATTAGTTTTTTTAAAACTTTTATTTTAACATGTAATGATTTCAATAATTTTCAAGTTGACTTATTTTCCAAGTTGCTTTTTTTTATCACTATTTTTATTATAGAATAATGAATATATGGACATACTAAATATTTAAGGAAAAATTGATGTTCCATTCAAAGCATTGTATCATTATTGTACTCTTGTTTTAAATTAGAAACAAGCGTGCGAGATTTAATAAAATAAGATTGTAGTTGTAAAACATGAATTTAAATTTTAATAAATTAATAAAACGATTCTTAAAACTCTAAAGCGGTTGGTTTCTTTTTCAAAGAAACCCGAATTAATTTTTTATATTTTTCGGTTTATAATTTAAAGTCTTAATGCTTAAGTGATTTGGAATAGTTTACGGAATCTTACAAAAAAGCTCTAAACTCTTAAATTGCATAAAATAAATAAGCAGCGATATATCGAAATGGATTCTATTCTTTATTTTCATTATTATTTAGTATAGTTTTTCATGGTCGTTATTTTCAATCGTATTAACTTTTTTTTTAAAAAAAACTTAGTCATTCCTTAATTGTACTGGAAGGTTTTTGTTTATTTGTTATTCAGGAAACAATTAAAAATACGAATACGAGTCCTTGGTGGATTATAGACCGCATCTCATCACCTTGAACTGTTCCGCAAGTGTCACAGCTGTTTGTCGCGAATGATGAAACATGCTTCGCTTCGGAAAAATAACTTTCTTTCGTAATTGGGGAACGAACTCGTGTGCCTTCGGAGAGCCCTGCGCCCGCGCGTTTTCTTGATTTCGGTTCCCAGAAAATGAGTTCAGCGATGAATCTTCACTAAACGAGTGGTTGGCCGATTGGGGAAATGACCGATGGAAGTTTCTGGAAATACGTTTGAAAGAATGGCAAATTTCTAGAGAAGCCATTCAAATTCTATGAAATTTATTCTTGAATGTCTTTTATTATATTATTGAAGAACGTACTCTTCGGGATTTTGAATATCAATTTATTTGCTGAAGTTTTAGGGAAAAAAAGCAGCTTTAAAACACTTTTAGTGCAAATCAGTATATAAAATATTTTCTGTTTAAATTAGAATATTCTTATTTTATATCAGTATTAATTTATGAATATAATATCTAATCGTCTGCTACTCATAAAAAAAATCCTCTGAATTCAAATGATTTTTCTTTTTGGATGACATAAGCAGATTAGTTCACTTTCTTTTTTTGACTCGCTACAGTAAAATCTGCTTACAGTTGATTGTAAATTTTTAAACAATAAACTCATAACCGGCGGCTACATTCTATGCCGAATTTAACAACAAAAGGATTTTTATTATAATTTGATCTTAACGAAGTTTTTCTTTCAATTACGCCATTTTTAATCTTCGTAATTTTTTGTTTGTAATTATTTATATAAAAAAAAACTTCAGTTTTTTCTTGGATTGCATAAAAATTAAATAATCTGATAATAATTGTGGCAGAAGAATTTATTTGAAACTATTGCCGGTTTGCTGGGTTAATGCTAATGAAAGTTTGGAGTGAAGTATTTTATATAACTTAGTTCTAATAACTTCTTCAGCACATATTTTTTAGCTCTAAATTTTGATACATGTAAGACGTTTAAAATAATATGAATTATACACCATTCTATACACTCTGTAAAAATTTCAAAGCTTTGTATATATGCTATACTGTTTCTAGCCTTTTAGCAATATAATTTAGCTTTCAAACACACTTTAAAGCACAATAGTATTTAGCTTAAAACATTGTAAACTTTTTTTCATGTTAAAAATATATTTTAATTATAAACTTAAATCTTTTACAGTCTTTCTTCTCAAAATTAAATGAATATATTGCGTGCTTTCAAGAAGTTACTTTGCCAATAATTATTTGTGTTAATGATAGAAATTTTATATTTTACACATATTATTTTTTGTACTTACAGTGAGTAAAAAAAGTCTCCGTACGCAGATACGAATGCAAATCAAAGCTTAATTTGTCACACAAAATTCATAATGATAAAAATGAAAACTTAAAAATGAGTTAAAACTAATATTATTTAATATTTATTCACATTAAAAGGATGATAATACGGACAAAATTAAATAATATATCTTAAAAACTCAAAAAATGTCGTAAACATGGAACAAAAAAGTCTCCGTACGGTGCCCTAGCACACGAAAAAAGTTTACAAAAATGCAAAATACATTTAACAAATATACATTTAATGATCAGTGGGCCCTCCTTTGTCCTTATCACCTCTTTTAAACGTTGAGGCATTACCCCTACAAGTTTTTTTTTTGTTTCTGGAGAAATATTACACCTAATGCTACTAATGGCCCTTTTGAGCTCAACTTTGTCTTTTATGTCATATTTTTAAAGTTGTCGGCCAATTTTTTTCTACAAATGTTCAATGGGGTTTAAATCGGGTGACTGGGGAGGGCTATGAGGTTGTTGTTTAACATGGTAAAGGCAACACTCTTGGCAAATCTTAGAGGTGTGTTTAGGATCGTTGTCCTGCTGAAAAGTAAATCCAGTTCCAAGAGATAGTTTTGCTACACTGGATAACATATTTTGTTTAAGAATATCCAGATATCCATATCGATCCATATTTCGCTCGATGAATTGCAAATTTCCTACTCCAGAAGCATTCATACACCCCCTCACCATAACACCGCTACCACCATGCTTCACAGTTCCGCATAAATTCTTAGTTAGCATTTGTTCGTTTGGTTTTCTCCACACCATAACTCGGCCATCTGACCCATGAATGTTAAATTTTGATTCATCGCTAAAAAGAATGGATTTCCAAAAAGATAAGGGCTTGCTTACATGCTTCTTTCCAAACTCGAGGCGCTTTTTCCTGTTGTACAAACTTATATAGGGTTTCTTCCGGGCCGCACGTCCATGATAACCACTTTTTTTAATGACATTTCTCACGGTTTGAGTTGAGACTTTAATGTTGTAACTAACCATTAAATCAGCTGCCAACTTTGGTGCGCTAATTCGTGGATTTTCTTGAACTTGGCGTAAGATGTTTCTTTTATGCACGCGATTTAATTTTGACGGCCCCGCGGATCGATCTCTATCCTCAAGTGAATGAAGTTTACGATATCTTTCAATGATATATTGCACAGTAGACTTCGATTTTTCAATCCTTTCACTAATCCTTTTCATGGATAATCCATCATTTCGTAATTTAATCACTAATTCCCGAATACCTCTGGGAACTTCCATTTTGAGACGATCAAGAACAAATTTAAACTCTACAACTGTCGAAATGTTGTTTTCTTATCAGTTATTAACTTTCTGACGTCAAAGATTTACTGCGGACCTGTTTTAAACACTTCAGAAAGAATTTGCATAAAGCGTACGGAAACTTTTTTTGCACTGCAATTTTCAATTTACCTTAGATATTGCAAATAATATACTTTTCTCGTTTTATAAAAATAAAAATTTACAAAAATCTCTTTCTATAGACTTATACTAAACACATATAGACAGCATTTAAAGAAAAAATGCAATACTTTAAAAGTTATGCTCATTTATTCTTAAATTTAGTAACCGTACGGAAACTTTTTTTACCCACTGTATATTAACGGTACTCTAGGTTTTAAAATAAAAAAATATTCTACTTTAATAGCGATTTTTCTTTACTTTTACTTTAATAGCGATAATTTTGGTGTTCTTTCAGAATTCGTTTTTACTGTCGTTGGTAATACATTTAATATTCGTTCTGGATTACATCTCATTTTATTCTTATTGGAAAACATGTTTAAAAAGTATTTAATAATTGAATAAGTGAAGCATACAAATCTGACGGCCCAAAAGAAATTAGTATTATTCTAAAAATAATTTTTTGCATTTTAGTTAATTTAAATTAATAATTAAAATTTCAAAAATAAATCACTTGGATTTTCTTATATTATGTGTTCCAAGTTTGATAGCTCTATAAGTTTAAGTATATATATCAAGCACAGTTTTGTGCGTCTAGAGCATCAACACACACACACACACACACACACACACACACACACACACACACACACACACACACACACACACACGCGCAAGTTAATACAAAGATAATGTTAAGCATTACGAAATAAAAAAAAAATTTTGATAAGGAATTTGTATTTTTTGGATCATTTTGTGTTGGTTGAAAAATATTTTGAAACTTTCAGTATCTTTAGTAATTGAATTTGTTTTAAGGCAATATTCTGACAGTTTTTTAATTTTTTTCTCTGAATAAAATGTGTTATTCTTTTGATAAAAAGTTAATGAAATTGGATATAGTATTTTAATACGTAAACTGTTTTTTTTTTCGTCCGTATTAATTGCATTTATTTATAATAATTGTCAAATAATTATTTTACATCCGTTTTTCTCTGTTTATAGATTTAATTTTTTAAAAACATATTTTATTATAAATGCAATGTTCTTTTATTCCCGTTAAGATATCTTAAAAAAATATTTCATAATAATCATTTTTTTTTATTTAATAGCATTTGGAATCTTTATAATAATTATTTAATCTTAATCATTTTTGTATACATTAAATTCTCCAGTGAATTCTGCTTAGTAACTATCAAGAATAGAATACTTAACTTTTTTATCTTCCTTACAGTTATTTATTGATGCAACGTGATTTCTGTTTGATTTGAATTGCTTATCAAAACCTTATTTTCTAAAACGAGATCCATATATTTTTTTATAAAACATCTTGTATATATTTAGAACTTCAGAAGTTGCTTACAAAAACTTTGCAATAAAATTTATTCCTTCTTCGCACGATAATTAGATTTCAATAATACTTTTATTTTCAAAACTAATTTTTAGTTTTCCCACTGTTTATTTTTTGGTAATAGAATTCAAATGGAATTTCATCTTTTATCAAAATCTACATAAAAGTAGTTGTATTTGAAATTTGAAAAATTATTATTGATTTATTATTAATGTGAACAGTTGATTGTACGAATGCTTTTCATCTCTAGAATCACTTAATAAGTTTTCCATGAAAAATATTTTATTCTTGATAGTAAAAGATGTTATTTGTAATCTGTCCTATTTTATAAAATTAATAAAAGTACGAAACAACTATTTAGTTTCATCGAAGCTTGTTAGAGTTGTGAAATGCCAATATATGAAATATATTTATGAAAAAGAATTATTTTAATATATAATATTTCGAGTTTCCGACTGTTATTTCTACCATAATTATCGTATAGATTGTTTAATGTTTACTTTCCGCCAGTTTTAACCAGGGCTTCGAACTGTAATTTTTTTTTGTTCCGGTTTTCGTTCCGGTTCAACTAAAAAAATTAATATCGGTTCAGTTCCGGTTTTCGCTTCGCCAAAAATAACGGTTTTCGGTTCAGTTCCGGTTTTTGCTCCGCCAAAAATAACGGTTTTCGGTTCAGTTCCGGTTTTCGCTCCGCTGTCAATCTCGGTAGAAATAGAGGTTCTATGTGTTTTTATTACTGCCAATTCTTTACTTTTTAAAAAAGTCTCTAAATCGTCTTCATTTTCATCGCTTTCAGTAGAAGATTTTGTTTCCTCGTTTACTATTGAAATGGACTTTTCAAAAAATTGTAATTTGTTCCAAATATTCTTTAAATGTTGCACAGCTGTACCTTTTGTGACGTGGAAAGCAAAATTTGATAACGCGAGTCCAAATAAACTGCTCCTACTAAACTATCAATTTCTATTAATAATGCTTTCCTGTTAGATAACTGATTGTATAAAATATCTGCAAAGAAATTTTTTAAATTTCGAAACATTTGAATCGCCGCCATTACCAAACACCCATTTGATGCGCAGAAGACTTGATAGATGCTTCATGCTACGTCACTTAGGGCCTCTCCTGTCTATTTACTCCTCCCTGATCTAAACAGTCTATACAAACATCCGTGGATGATCGCATGCTGAGATGTGAAAAATAAAATATAACTCGATATTTTTCTTAAAAAATCATCTATACTTCTAGTTTAATCAACTGAATTAAATATGTCTTCTACAAGTAGTTTCATTCGAAACTGAAACAGAAAAATACTAGTGAATATCAAAATAGAAAATCGAGAAGCAGTATTCATGTAATGATAATTATAAAGTTGACGTTAAATTAGAAAATATTGATAAGTTGGTAACAGTAACAAAATGACTGGAAGATATATCGAACCGAAATAAACCGATATTTTTTTCGGTTCAGTTCCGGTTTTCGTTCCGACCAAAATAACGGTTTTTTCCGGTTTTCGGTTCAGTTCCGGTTCGAAGCCCTGGTTTTAACATAAAAATGATTAATACTTATTTTTCGTTTGCTTTTTTAACATAAAAATAATTAAAATTTATTTTTCGTTTGCTTTTTTAACATAAAATTGATTAAAAATTATTTTTCGTCTGCTTCAACTTAAGAAGTATTAGTTGATATAATTAGGTCGAAGATATTTGTAATGAAATATCTGTTTATTTAGTAAACTTTTTTTTTGCTGGGATTAATATTGAGTGATGATGTTATTTTGAGTTTATGCAGTGACCAATTTTTTTTTTTTTTTTTTTTTTTTTTTTGAAATTGAATTTGAGTAGTGATCCACAAAAATATTTAATCCGTAAATGATTAAACACTTAATTTTCTTGGCGTTAATTTGATTTTATCGAAAAACGGCGTTCATTTATTTATTAAAAAATTGCTAAAAGTGCATTAATCCCTTCCTCTTTTTTATGTTAGCATTTTTATTTTCTATTAATTAATTAATAATGTCTTAATATGTTCTAAACAAATTGCGAATATTTTGACAGTAATCATAAATGTCACTTATACATTTTATAGAATAAAGTATTTAGTAAATGTAAGGGTGCAAAAATGACATAAATGGATTTTTAAAAATCCTATGAAAATTAATGACCGGATACAGAAAATGTCTAATAAATTTTTTTCTGTTCTTATAAAAGAATTTACAGAATATGAGAGATTTTGTGCTTAAAGAAGGAATTCGCGCCGTCGGACGATTATTTTCTTTCTTTCCCCTCTAAAATTGTTCGGGTTTCTCCTTTTTTCTCCCTTTTTTTTATTTATATTCTCCTTTTTCGCTAAACAAGGGAAAAAGAAAAAGCAACAAAAATACCAAAAGATAAAAAGGTTTTTCCGTGTAATTCGTTCCTTTTAATCCCTGGAGGTGGCGCTTTCTGGAAGCTGAAAAAAAATTTCCAATTTCACTTTTTCATTCTGTGTGTCTTTTATCCTTTTACAAATGTTTTTACGTGAGTACTGAATAAAATCGCTTTTGTGTAAAAACGAAGCTGTTTAATATTCTATTTCTTTTAATGGTTTTCTTCGTTGTGGAGCTGCGTTTTCAAGATTATTTTGTCCTTTCTGTTTCTCTAGGGTTTGATTAATCTTTATAATGAAAGCAATGGAAGTTTTATTATATTCGGGAATTTCTTGAAAAATCAAAATTATGGCTAAAGCGAAGTGAAATGTTTGTGAACATTTAATTGAAGTGAAGCAATTACGTTCTTAATAACTGACGATTTCTTTGAATAGGAATCATTAGTCGGAGGTTTGAAGTTAACCTTTTTTTACGATAAACGTCCTTCCCTTTTCCTGGACATATATATATTTAGGAAAATTTACAAATTAGAGGAGAAAGATGGTTTTATTGTTTTTGTTTGATATTAAAATTATGAATTCTGTTTAAAATTTTCACATTACAAATTAGACAATCTATTATCTTAATAAAATTTTCAGCTTTTAATTCTCAACTTAATAATTAATAATTCTTAACTCAATAATGACATAAATGTAATTTTTTTATTTAGTTGATTAAAATCAGGGAAACCGTATACAAGATTATTTTTTTTAACATATTCTTACACTTGAAGTAGTAAATAATAAGAATTCTGTTGATATTAAAAAAATGGTTAAAAGATCTGTTGAGGAGAAAAAGTAATTGCTGTAATAAATCAGATTTTTAAATAATATTATTTAACTAATTTTAAAATTTGATTTAGTAGTTTTGTTTATTTAGACTTTAAGTTGAATATTAGAATATATGGAAAAATGATTTTTAAGCAATGATTTTATAAAACATGAAAACAGATCAACTCTTATCTAAATAAACATTGAAAAGTTCTCGGAATTATTCAAATTATAGTGAATTCTCCCAGAAAGTATGAAATAAAATAAATTGTACAAACGCTTTCTAGATGCCTACATCTATTTCATACGAAAAACATTCTGTCTCGAGAATTTGACCTCAGTTTACAAAAATGTCATTCTGTCAGCGAGAAAATGAATGCTTATGGATTTTTTTTTAATAATTACTTGTAGTTGGTACTTATATATAAAAAGGAATCTTTGGATACTGTTGAACCTAGCGTTCTTCATTTTAAAAGGTCATGATTTGGTGATCGGAAAATCATCAGTAGAGAAGTCTGGCAAATAAATTTAGTGCCATTTGCTAACCGGATATTTGTACAAAGCCTTCTTTTTTAACCACGTTGTACGAGATTTTATCGATATCTCAGAACCAGCCAATCATTATTTTTCAATTAAATAGGAATCTTGATCCCTTGGAATCTCTTATCAAGGTCAGTTTCGTAATTCGCTGCTACTGATGAAATTCACTAATTATTTTTGGAATACATTTTTTCCTTTATCTTTTTGCTTATTTTTTCACCCAAATGAATACTTTGAACGCGGTTCAAGTGTATTGCTTTCAAAAATATTCTATATCTTTCTTTTTTCTTTATGAAAAAATAAAATAAACTTTCCTTTTTTTGTAATTTGTTCTTAAACTAGTTATATTATACGAATTATACAAATTAATTAAAGGTATAAATTAACGAATTATACAGATTAATTAAAGGTATAATATACAAATAATTTAAAGGTAAAGTGAAGGAATTTACAAATAAATTAAAGGTAACTAATGTAAACTATCCTGATTTTTATATGAACTCGGCAAAAAATATTTGTTAGATATGATTTTATGATTTTCTCGCAAATGTTTTTATTTATTGGGATGTGATCATAATAAAAACAATTTTCTTTATGACCTCAATCCAACTAAACAAAAGCAACACCGACGAAATATTTTTAAAAAACAAAATTTATAATCTCGATAAAGTTAAGTTCTTAAGATGATTAATTATTAAGAATTTCTCAATATGAATTCTTCACTTTTTTCCCTCGAAATTCAAAATACTGACTTCACATATATAGTGTTTTTTTTTCTGCTGTATTTACTGTTTTCTAACAGCAACTGCAATTTGACATATTCAGTTGTTTTTTCACCCTGCCATTTTTGTACTGTGCTTTTCTTTATTTGCACGTTTATACACTAGATGATTCAATTATATATTCACTTTTAAGCGGTATTATAAGGGTCCTTTTATTATTCCAAATAATACAAAATCTAAACGTTAAGTTATATACATTATACATTAAAGCTGTAGTTTTTTATATTTTAAAAAAAGCAATAAAAATTTTGTACGAATTGTTTTTTTCTAAATTATGATTTCCAGGGTTCAATTGTTTTTAGTAATTTTTTTCTACAAGCGTTTATCAAGAAACGTTGAAAAATCATTTCCAAGAACGAATTGTTGTTGTCTTTTGGAACAGCCATGTAACATTTATTAATGGAAATAAAAACTTTTAGCCAAATGGCTACACGATGCATTGTAGGATTAAATATTAAAAAAAATATATGATCATTAATATTTTTATATTATATTTGACATCTTTTGAAAAATACATTCTTAATGAATTTGCTTTGTAGGAATTTTTTTCCCAAATTGAAATTCTTTAAGGAAACTCCACAAGTACAATGTAACCATAGACACCGCATAATATAAATATATATCTGTGTCCAGATTTCATCTCCGAACCACATAAATTTCTTTTTGTTAAAACATCCTTGTTTTCCATTTAATTTCCTTATCAAGGTGACATTCGTGTTAGACCTCTTCGTTCTGTTAACGAAAACTTCAGCACCCGCCCGATTTCCGGGGAATGACTGCTAAATTGCATTCTGACAATGGGTGGTGCAGAAACAGGCGAAAATCGTTCACCGTGAATGCATTTCCGTTTGATTAGAGAAGAAAAAGAATTCGGACATGGCTAGACAGATTCCGGAATGTCCGGATCCCATTCGAAAAGCGAACATAATTTTTTTAATGTATGATAATTACCTTATCATTAAACAGAAGCATTCATGTGCTTTAATTTAAAACTGAAAATGGTTCAGTGGATTAATGTAATCCATCTGCAATCTTTGATGACTAGAGAAACACATATAACCTTTGTCGGATTTTGCATATTGTGGCTCTATGCAGCGTGAATATAAGGTCAATTTTTTTCAAAATTGATCAATTCATTTTTGATTTTTAACACATTATTATTATAATCAAACATATAAATGATTCATATTTGATTATTTTTTTATTTTAATGATTTTATGAAATCGTCTGCTTTTTTTGTTATTATTTGTACTTAGTTATGATCCATGACGACATGGTGTCCACTTCTGTATACAATCATATTTAAGCAAATATTTGCTGCTTATAAATACTGTAATGCTGAAAGGATAAAAATCTAATCAATTATATTTGATGAAATATGATTTTAATATTTTATAATTCGTAACTTTATATTTTTTTGCGAATTTATTTGATAATTTGTCTATTAATACTTTGATATTTAACTGCTTATGGTTCCTCAATCTCTCAACCAGGTGCCCTAGTTTGTTAGTAGCCGAATCGAAAATCATCTTCTGTGTATAACGTCATGCAAATAATGTATATTTGCACTGAATTTTTTCTCTTAATTATAGGTATGTGAATAAAAATTTCGAGCAGGGCAGTATTTCTATTTTGTAACAGAAATAAATTCTAAGCCATGTAATGGATTAATAAAAAAATTAAATATTTGGAAAATTCAACTTGACTTTAAAAAATTCAAAATATATATATATAATATTCTGACTCAAAACAAATATTATAATATCTTAGCAAAAGTATAAAAGTGCAATTTTTTAAAAATTAATTTGTATTTCTAATTAATGTTGATTTGGTAAAACAACTCATTTTATTCCCTGTAATTTGAATGATTTTAATGTAGGAAAGATTATTATCTGTATATAGTTGAGTGTGGGGCATAATAATTACCTTCCTACAAATTAAAAATAGAAAGTGAACCTATAAATAGAAAGTGACATTTAATATTTTTTCTGACTTTCATAAATGTAGGGTGCATTATCGTTTGATTTAATTAATTGTAATCGATGAATGCACTTATAATATTATGTACCGAAAAAAAGGTGTTTTTTTTAAATCTGATATTACAATATTTGCCCTTTTTTCCATTAATAATATATTAAATTAAATGAAATCCCCTCAAAAGAAAAATAAATTACTTAATACCTGATTCGCGAATAAAAAATTCGTGAATAAAAATACCTGATTTCGTTATTTGATGAGCAGTTTAATATCTGGATTTTCAAATGCGTACATACATGAAACCTCTGTTCAAACAATTTTAAGTGGTTAATCTGAATGTCATCGTTGAAACGTGTAAATTCTGATTACCCTAAAACTGTCATGGAAATCAATATTCGAGGAAGTTTCAGAATGATTTTATTAGCTTTGAGTCATCAATAATGCTATTAGTTAAGTTAACTAATCAAATCTGAAGCTTCACAATTTCCTAGAAATCTTCGAGATTTTTTTTGTACGAGATTTCTTTATTGAATTCTTTTCTGTGTTTTAATTATTATTTTTATTTTATGAAACATGCATAAAGTATTTTTCGAGTGTAAATGTTGTGAGAACTTTTTTTCAGTTTTTTTTTATTTATTTTTCATTATTATTATTATTATTTATTTATTTTCTTTAAGTGAAATACATTATCTGTTTATTTTTTCTTTAAACTTTTTAAAGAAAATTATAATGCATGTCGTGAAAGCACATTGTTTATGACTTAATTTTTTTTTTTTCAAAATTCTTTGAGTATTGTCATTTTGCAAACAAATATAAAATACGTTCGCCAGCTTTGGTATGATTTTTTTCTCTTTATAATTATGACATTTATGATCCATTAAATGTATAATAGTGAAAATTATATATCTGCACTTGTATTTATTTTTTATTCTTGTTATTTTGTGAATTAAGATTGTGAAAAAAATCACAATTCAAGTCTTTTTAGGATAAAATTTACAAATGTCTATTGCCAAGTATATTAACAGTAAAAAATATCAGTTAATGAGCTCTCATTTTAAAATGTTATTTCTATAATTAAAAAGAAATATGCTTATCATGCATATGTGCAATGCATATTGAATACTGATTTTGGTGTATCTTGTTACAGAAATAATATTTCGAAACATGGGATCTTATCTTTTTCATTTATTTAGACACTTTTAGCGGTATAGCAATTATTTATGATTTTTAAGCAGTTGTTCTTAGAAAATAATTTCTTAATTGCTCAAATTCCGGCACATTACTGTAACTTCGGTAATTATTGATTCTACTACGAAATAAAAAAAAAAAACTTCAAATTCCATTCTTTGAAATTATATAAGCTCAGAATATTTTCATACAGCCACTCTTTCTTGCCTCTCTGTTCGGTACCTATTGGACTTGTTCCATGACTTGGGAAAAAATTGATGATGTGTAAAATGAAAAAAAGAAAAAAAAAATGAACTTAGCAACTGCTTTTTTAAATCACGATATGTTTATATTTAATATTGTAGTGATTTATTGTTCTTCATGTTCTACGTTGAATTTGGGACTTAAAATTTATGATTCTCTATGTAAAATTTATTATTCCAATTGTGGTGGAAAATTTGTACTTGTTCGTTGCAGAATATTAAAAATGTCTTGACGTACTCAAGTTAAATTATGCGAATTTACATTTGCTTGTATTTTTCATCTGTCTGTGCAGTTTCCGGAACCTATATTTAACTAAACCGAAATTCGAAGCAACATCTGGAAAGCGAACTTAAGAAGTAGTGAATTTTGAAGAGAAAAATAAAAACACAGAAAAGCAATAAAACTATTCCCCGCTCTCAAAATAAGTTTCCGCCTTCGTACACCTCATTAAGTTATTAACTTTTTAGTCCTCTTCGCATCCTGCGTAGCTCATCGGAAGTGTCACCTTTACTTTGAAATTCGCTATTAAGTGCATCATCATTGCTATCGCAGACAGCGATGAAAAGCCATTGCGTTCCTGACTCACAGTAACACACGCCTCGTGATGTAACTATCGTTTCACTCCAGTCTGTTGCCGTGTTATTCCGAGGCATCTGACCTCGAAGAAAAAGGCGGGAAAATCAGAAACAAGAGTTGGAATCACGCCACCTGTACGGAATTTGACGGGAGAAAGATTTCGAATATTGTTTATAATGCAATCAAAATTATTCGCTTTGGTGTTTTTGAGATCTCTTTTCTTTATAATCTATTCTTTTTATTTCGGAACGCTCGTCTTGAGAGTCGTATTTATTATTTTTCTAAGTCAGAACAACTAAGTTTTCGTTCTTTATTAATTAATTCATTCTTAATTTTTCATTTATCAGACATTATTCTAATTCTAGAAATCTAGATTAATGTCCAAAGACTATTCTGATATTGAATCTTTTTATTTTTTATTTAAGTTGTGATATATTGCATACCTTTATAGTCTCTTTACTATAAAAAATGATTACCACTTACTTGAATTATCTGTCAATTCGTTTCTTTAGGAGGAAAAAAAAAATTGTAATCGCTTTGTGCTGGAAGTTTATATGGAACATAAACATGTGTAATTTTTCTTTAAATAAAAAGTCATTTTATTAATTTTTTAACGCGTGGTTAAAACTTTACATGCCAAATTCATACTTTTTCAAACATTTCTATGAAATTCAAAATACAGAATTAGCATAGAAATTAATTTTCATTAAGAATCAGATTAATACATTGATTTATTTTTTTTAAAAAATCTCTTTACTAAAAAGAGGCTGCATTTTGCCGCAATCATTTATTTGAGAAAATAAATTATTATTTACTATTGTGTCATTATGCAAATACATACTTAAAATTACACGCATAATTGTCACTGAATGTATTTCAATAAAAGGTTTAAAAAATTAGATCAAACTGTCATGTGCAATTTATATATAAAATTAATTTTTAAGCATTTATATCAGAATGTGATATTTTATATTACTGCATTGAATAAAATGCGAAAGAAATGGTGAAAAAAAGTTTCATCTTCGCTTAAAATACAACTTAACCTTTCTCGAATAATTTTAATACAAATCGGGAATAATTTTTTCAGAAATAATTTCGGGAATAATTTTTTAATACAATAATTTTAATACAAATCCCGAATAATTTTCATAGTGAGAAATGTGGGGATATGCTTTTGTTTTAATTTCTTAACAGACGACAGCCCATAAATGATATAAAGTGTGTGTGTTGTAAAATCATTTTGTTTTTATGCTCTTCAAGAATTATGCTATTTGCATTGTCAAGAAGAAGAAAAAATGAGTTTAAAAAACTATTTATGAATAATTTAATCAGTTTATGCACGGCCATGAAGTTTTTCTTTAACTATGCATTTTTTAGTTTTCTGTATTTTTTAATTTTTATCGAGTTTTTACCATTTTGAGGTTACCACTTACCACTGTTGCCAATGGTTTTTACCACTATTCTTTTTTTAAGGACTTGTAATTTATTTAGTTAATTTTTTGAATTAAAGAATGCTCCTCATGTTCAGACATCATCTACTAATATTATATAAAATAAATCTGAAAACAAAAATGTCAGGTATTAATAGATTTCCAAAAAAAAATTTTAAAATAATGTATGAAGCCTCATCTTTCCCACTTATTTTTGAATAAACCTGCTCTACAATCCTGTTATGAATATTTTTTTCTTATATTTTATGTCATTCATATGTTTTTTATCTGCTTTTTCAAGAAAATTTTTGCAATTTCATTACAAAAAAGGAAAAACAACTTCGCTATCATTCACTGCAACCATTTCTGTGATAGCTTACACCTGTGAATTCACCTAGAATGTTCGGCACTTTCTTTAAAAACAGCATTTGAGAGCCTCCCAAACCTAGAAGAGTCAGGTAGAGAATTCTTTACAAGCGGTGGAAATAGTTTTTACTCTGTTCTTTTTGTAGATAAAAACGTTCCTTCGTGATAGCAACACGACTTCCGCTAACTGCACGATGGTGGGATTCTCTTATCAGAATCCGTTATCGAGGCCATAAATGCTACAGAGTAAAATTGAAACGGATGGTGGATTGTTCAATTTTTCTCCCGACTGACGTGGATGGTACGTTGCACTTAGTGAAGGAGGAAGAATTGATACGATATCGGGTAAAAGAAATTGATCCGTCATGCATTTGTTGAACTCAAAATAGAGAAAAAAATTGTTTTCGTTTTTTATTTTTCCTTGCTTGTCAAAATTATCTTGATATTCAAATGATAAATTTATCTGTTAAATATCCATCAAGACAGCTTAAAAACTGAATCTTGGAAAAAAAAAAGACATTGAATTTTGTTGCATCTTATCTTTGCTTTTTGTAGCCTGTTTTCAATCAGTTATAGTTCACATTTGTTTAATGCTCGCTGGTACACGGCGTCTTGTTGCCACAGAAGAAGTTATTTTGGAAATATCATTTGAAATAGCTATCTTGTTTAATTAGAAATGATAGAGAGAATGATATTTAGTTTCTTGTCGGCAATGAATGCACTCGGTGACATTGGGAAAAGTATGAATAATAGTTATTCTATTCTTTGATATTATTATTCATGTATAATTTAGAATTGACAATATTTTTCTTTCTTCACCAAAAACAATCTTTTGGCTATCCGACTCTTTGAGCATCCAACATACAACTGACCATGTGAATAACCTGGATTTTCTAGGTTTAAAGCAATAAGTTGGCACAGCTTTATTGCAATTGGATGAATGGTACAACAGCATATAAAATAAGAACAACTAAAATTTATTTTTATATATTAGATGATACTAACTGATTGCAAATCTTTAAAGTCATTAGATTAATTTAAAATAATCATATGACAAATATAATAGCATATGTCATCTTTCTATCTTTTGATTTACGTTTTTTTATGAAGTCAAGCTGTGAATTTTTTGTGCATATCACGTGAGTATGAAATGGCTGCAATGCCAGGTGATTGTACGCAGTAAATAGTTGCAGAAGTACGTATTCAACTAATGCGTGTTGACATGTGATAGCCTGAATTTTGCGAGAGCCAGTTTAATGTTTTTTTCAAAAAATGTTTTGTTTACTTCCTTGACTGTTGCAGATAGGAGGTGAGGAATGCTGTTTTGGCGAAATTGTTTACGAATGAATTAACGTATTTTGTTCTCTCGCGAGATTTTAAAATATATTTTCTTTCATATTTTAAGCATTGTTTGTTGAAAGTTCCATGCAGTATTATAAATGGATGCCGTCTTATTTTCTGATATTCTTTTATTCTCTCTTTTCAAATTTCTTTTTATTCTTTCTAGGAATACCATTTATTTTTTTCGTAGCTTCATAAGCTGTGAAGTAAACACAATTAAAAGTAAAGAACATTTTAGGAAAGTTGAATTTCTTATAAATCCTTATTTTTCTGGCTTAAAATTAAAATAATAATAATAAATGCGGATTTGTTATTAATTTTTAAATTTTATTTTATGAAAGATTCATTTGCCTTTTTTATGATATTGTATCAATAAATATGGTTGACAATTTATCAAACGTGATGAAAGAATTTGTAAATTTTTAATTTGTCATTTAAATTTTAATTTAGTTATATTAATGTCCCATTTCAAAGAAATTTTGGGGATAATTCGGGGCGGACTCCGTAATTTAGAACTGTGGTCAGATGACGAGGATGAAACGTGTTAGTTAATACTTGCATCGATAAAAAAAAAATAATGTAATGTTTTAAGACATTGTCATCGATATAAGTATTGAAATTATATTATAAATATAAATTGGCATTATATATATTAAATTTTAATTCATTTATTATTTAAATTGTCATTTATTGATATGTTTATAATATCTTTTATCAGTTCACATTGAAATAAATTTCATAAATGTATTTAAACATGGCAAAATAATAGATGATAAAAAATAAGTATCTAAGTTTGTATACTAAAAACAATTTAAATAAAATAAAGTACACAGAGTGTATTATAATCATCAAAAACTTCAAATTCGAGATTTTGTTGAATCTCTACGGTTCAGATCTACAGAAGCTCTAAAAACAAATTTTTGCTATCGTGTCTATGAACATAATCACTCAAAAATGTTTTGAGCTTGGCAGATGAAGTTTGGTATGTGGACTTTTGATCACATTTATAGATTTCTGACAAATTTTGAACAAAATCCATTGTTGCTGTTCGAGTTTAAGTATACTGGGTAATTTCAAACGTAAAGAGTTGCATAAATAAAGTAAAAGTTTGGCGGATTGTATTGTGGTGACGCGCCAAATGTGATGATTGACTTCCGCCAAGAATCAAACTCGTGACCTTAAGATTTGCAGCTGCGTAACAGCTGCTAGACAAAAGTAATCCCCAATGACCTGTCGCTGTAACTGGCTTATTAGGATACCATTACGGAGGCGTAACATTTAAATTGTAACGTCTTATCAGAATTTGAATTAACTGTATCAAAGGGCTTCCCTTCGTTGTGTGTGTACTTTTGTATCCTGCAAACACAATGGCTTATATCGATAAAATTCAGTATATGATCATGTGATTGCAATTATAGTTCCTTGTTACATTTGGATTTCAATCGGTCGTGAGAAAGGTATCAAAATTACACATTCTCAAGTTACAATCTGCAAAAATGCTAGATTCACACCAAAGATTTATGTATTTATGTGCTAATCTAATAGAAAGTTTATTTTACGTTTCGTTATTTTATGTTTAAAGTGGCTTGAACGATATATTATTTGACCATTGTAGAATGGGGGGGAGGCTTTATAGCAATTCTAGGTTCTAGTCAATTTTCTTTTTGTATATCTATAATGAGATGAAAAATTTAAATATATCTATAAAGTTCGGTTCTTCATTAGTGAAGTAGTAAAGCAGGGCGGGGGGTGAGAAATTATTTTTCAGCCCCAATTAGGCTAACTTGGGGCCCATTTGTGTTTATGAGTTGAAACATGCCAAAGAATTGAATCTATGTCGAATTATTATATGTTTTGCTTATGAAAATAAAAGATTTTTGATATTTTTTGGTATTTTTACTCATTTTTTATATTATTGTCTTCTAGGGGAGTTATAAATTTTTGATTCCTGTCGCAAATTTTTCACGTTTTTATATTGTCTATATTCTTGTGCTTATCATAAGACTAGACGATATTTCATGCTATTTTCTTAACCGTAAAAATTTTTTTTTTCCCTACAATGTTTTTTTACCCTTGACATTTTAGAAAATTTTAAAACCTTGTAATCATTTCTAGATAATTATGAATATATGCATCAAAGACTTCTATTATATATGTTCTATTTTGCCCTCTTAAAAATTCTATTCTTAAGAAGTTTTTTTCTTTTCTTTTACTATAACACATTTTCTATACTCTGTACACTAGTGACATGGTAACAAATATACATATTTGCATCAAGTATTGACCTTGGAAGAGGGGTTGATGGGTTGCAAGGACAAAATAATATTCTTTATTTCTTATTTAATATCCAACCATGAGGTGAGGTGGGTTCGAAAAAATGATAGACTGCCATACAGTCATTGATCTCGTTCCCTGAAAGAACTTTGATGCCTTCTCGCAGTACACCTTCATTTCCTTTCCCGCTCAAAAATATGTCGCGCCGTGATTTACGATGTTTGTTGAAGACACTATCTAATCATCGTGACTGATGCGGGTGCCGTGCAACCAAACTCGTTTCGAACCTTACCCCGCCTCCCCTGCCACCGAGTCCACGAAGAGGAAAAGTGCATCCATTCTGTCCTGTCTCCCCGTTTTAATAAGTAGAATGTCCTATTTTTACTCTTACGAAACCCGGGTATTGTTCGTCGAGAACACTTCCCTCTGCCTCCGAGAGAGAGAATGGAATGGAATAAAATCGGCGAGCTCGAGTTGCGTCACCGATTCCGAATGACTGCGACCTTCAGGGGCTTACTGGCATTAAAGAGAGACTTTTTCCAGAATGTGCTGTCAACACACACATCAGGATTTCCTTTGTTTGGTAGCATCTTTTAGATAGATGTTGGTAGCCACGGGGAAAAAGAGTAATAATGAAAATAAACGGTGTAGGGAAAGATGTGTTTGAAAAAAATACTACGTCTGCAGTGAGATGTTTATTTGCATTGACCTTCCATTAAAGCAGTGGAAAAAACAAGGAGGTATATACATATCCTGGGATGAGTGGAGCTGAAGTGAAACCATGACGCATTTATTTCACTTTATAATATCAAAGAAGTCGAGTTGAAATGAAAATAATGCTTCTAGACTGAGTATTATTTACTTCTAATACACCTTTTAAAGTCACAGTGTCTTACTACAAAGAAGAAAAAAAAAGGGGGGGGGTAGTTTAGTTTATTTATATTAATGCCCCGCTATTTAATGTAACTCTAATGTGTCTACGGGATAGACGTAATTTTGAACTGTGGTCAGATGACGAGGTCAACACCTGAGTTGGTGCCCCCCTCCCCTCCAAACTGTCACACCTCACCAGCGAAAACACCTTTAGACCCAATGAATTGAACGTGTACCAGACCTGCTTACATGATAATTATTCGTTGTAATCGGCCTGAAACCCTTTGGTTCTGAAGCCAAGACTTTGCTACCAGGCCTTCGAGCTCTAGGAAAAAAAGGGGAAGGAGAGTGCTCCGGAAGCCAAGGGTAGGAGACATTAATGCAAGGTGAAATAACGTAAAATATTTCATGAAAAACGATTGAAAGCAGAAAATTCATACTTTGCCTCAGTTACTAATTGCTTTGCAAAGTGATAATAGGCTACGCAACTGTAAAGTGGTAATAGAAAATTTTGTATTTCTGTCGCAACCATGGGAGAATTATAGTATGTTGGTTTTCCCAGGAATATTTTGCCCGACTCCCGCAACTTTTAAAAACAGTTGATTTTTTTTGTCTATTTAATTTTAGCGTTTATATAAATACTTCTTAAATATTGTAATGGCAAACTGATATAAAGAAGTATTTAATACCGGTTCGCTGTCAAAAGAATGAATATCAATTTCTCATGCATAAAATAAATTAATTTTTTTTTAAAAATGAAATAAAAATAATTCTAAACAAAATGGTGGAAAAATTAATTAATTTAAAACGCTGATAAGAACACACCGTTTGCCGTTCTGGTAAGTCTTTAACATCCGCTAACAAGGCGAAGAAAGTCAGTGAACCGAAGAAAAATAGTAAACCAGACAGCGAATTCATTTGAAAACATGAAAAAAAATATCTAAGATTAATTATTTGAAATTTGAGCCATAGTTGATCTTATTTTATCGTTTGCTGGAATTTTATAAATGAAATGGGCAAAAAAATTATATTACCCTAGAATTACCGCAGGAAATAATCTCGAGTTCTTCTTTACCCTTAAATTCAGCCTCTTTAAAAAAAATGCTGTTTCTAACTTGCTAATATAAGCTATATATATATATATATATATATATATATATATATATATATATATATGTTGCAGAGTGTGCAAAATAGAGATATTCTGTTTCAGGAGAAATTTCTTGGAGTAAAAATTAATTTAAAAAAAAGGTTTTTTTAAAAATTATTTATATATATTTTTTTGGAGTTAGTTTTCTTGCAAACTGTAAATTCTTCCCTCTCCGTCATAATCGTAGATTCTAATGAAAAGATATTTTCTTTGTATTAACCTAAGTATAAGCAAACAACCTTACTATCTTTTCTTAAATGGTTACCATTACCGGACCAGTTAAAATATAGATATCAAATATTTAATGCATGAAAGGTGTTTTTTTTTAGTTACGTGTACAAATTTCAGTAAAGGTATTGAATTAATCTGTGAAATAATATAAAAATTAATATGAATATAGAAATATTAAATGCAAATGAATATAAATCGATTTAGCAATTCGAATTGCCTTTATCTACATTACGTCTATTATTAATTTCTATTTGTGGCTAAAGTAATATAATAAATCAATGAAAAGAGAGATCAGCCTTACTATTTTATGGCAGTTAAAGGTTAACTACGGCGTGCCACTATTAATAATTATTCATTTGCCTTTCTTAATTTTTTAAAAATAAAATTATTGATCGCTCGAAAATGAGAAATTAGTGAAAAAAAGACAGTAAAAAATAATTTTGAACAATCTTTTATTAAAGTAGGGAAAAATTCATGTACAATATTTTTCTAGATCATTACATTTAGCGTTAAAAAAAATCTAAAAGCTAAATTCTGGAAGAAATCTAAAAGTGATTTTGAAAAAAGTAAGAATAAACAATTCTTTTTCTGTCATATTAAAATTAAAAGAAAAAAAAAAAAATGTCATCCACTTCGCTGCTTTTGTAAATTATCCTTGTCGAATCAAGACCTTGAATTGTTTTGGTCTGTTGTCTTATTTTATTAGCAATTATTAACGTTGCTTTATTAAAGTCTACTATGTGTTTCTTTTTACAAAATTTTTAACCTTGTGTTTATAAAAATTCTGATTTTTTTTTTTCAAAATAGATATTAATCAATTGGATTAATATGAGTCATTTTTAATTCTGACAATATTTTGTTAACTAAAAGTATATTCTTTTGTTTTTTGGTTTCATTTATTTCATAAATTTTTAGGAGTTATTTTGTGGTTTTAATAAACAATTTTTTTATTCCAGAAAAATGAGTGCAACTATGCAACTGAGTAATTTTTTGTTTTGAAAACAAATAAAAATAAAAGCGGAGCAAGAAATCTATTTTAGACTGATTTTACTTTTTACAAAAAAGTTTTTTAATTACTAAAATTCTATAATTTTTTAATATTAAAAAATAATATTTTAAAACTAATTATATAATAAATATACTTTTAAAATAAATGTCATATAATTCATCATTATTATTTTGTATAGTATTATATTTATATAATCGGCCCTGAAAAGGCTTATATCTATTATCTATTGCTTGAAGAAAAATTTCCTTTAAAACATTTAAATTATAGTCGTTGAAAAAATCGTTTGCTTCTGCTAGAGTTTTTTGGAAATTTAAAAATTTGATGTTATTGAAAAATTGAGAAGAATGCTTTTGAAGTATCATATTTTTTAACATTGTGCAGTGGACAATTCGTATGAATTAACATTTAATTTTCATTTTGAGTGATGAATTTTTAAGAAGTGGTTTAAAAATAAGGAAGGTTGCTTCATCATTAATTTAAAAAAATCTAAAGGAAAATAGATATATGCAACTTTATTCTTTTCATTTATTGCATAATTTTTGTTATAGAAAAATGATTCTTATACATTTATATTTCCCAGACCTTTATGTAGTAAAGATATATATTTTTTAAATAATTCTTGCAAGAAAATTCAAACTAAACTAAACGGAAAAAAAAAGAGAGAACCAGTCTGATGTTTTCTGAAGTTCTTAAGTAAACCAAAGCGAGATTGAATTATTTCCTTCCCTATAATGTCAGGACAAAAAAAAAAAAAAAAAAAAAAAAAAAAATCAAATAGATAAAAGAAGTTTTCTATCTTCCGGAATTTGCTCTTTCAGACCTGTTTTCTGAGAAGTCAAAATTTTTAGGTCTCTGCTCTGTAGAGGCGAGCTACGCCTCTGGTGCGACCTTGACCCCTGAATGCTCCAAAACCGAGCACGTTCCTTTTCCTCTGTCGCTCTCTTCACACTCAATAGATAGTCTACTACAAGGATCCACTCATCCTGTTGTCATATACAAACCAGTTCACTTTTGGGTTTCGATTCATCTCCTCGGTTCACCGTTCAAAATTTCGACCGTTTGATTGGTCAATTAGAGAATCTTTTTTATTTTATTCTTTCTCTTTTTTATAGAGATGAGTGTTGGAAGTTGATTCATTTCAGAATTTGCTCAGAATTGGAATACAGCTGGTGTGGGAAGAATGTTCTTTTTCTGCTTTCGACCAGGCAGATTTTCCACTGAATTGTGAAATAGTGAACTATTTTTGAACCCTTTATGTGTCTATGCTAGGAACTTAACCTCAATAATGTAGAAGATCGCAAATGTATTTTGGAATTGTGCTGTGAAAGTGCAGAACAGATTCTCAATCGATTTCTTTCTTCATCCTATTTCAAATATTGATCGTGAAAACTGGCTGAATATTTAAATGCGTCTTTTTGAATAAATCGTTAGCATTTTGGAAAGGAAACGATCCATGAAGAATTTCTAAAGAGATTTTTTTTAAATACATTTATCGTCTGCTATTCTAGATAAATCAGAAATCGTTTAACTATGAATTTGTAACATTTCATTTCAATGTTTCATATGTTATATGCAATGGAAGAAAAGTAAGTATGCGTTATGATTTTATTTTCTATAAATTGATAATATTCTGTAAAGAAATACAAAGGAGTAATTTCTAAATTTTCATTCTGTTTTATTGTCATTTCTGCTGCGGAGAAATTTAGTAAGTGTTATATTATTATTTTTCCATCATATTAATAATTTTTTACACCGGATGTCCTAATTTTGATTTAAGTCATAGGAGCAAAATTAAATTTTTAAAAGCTTTATGAAAGAAAAATAGATTAATAGTATTATTAATCTAAAATATAAATTATTCATCTTTTGAGACTTCATTCTCTATATTGTTGCTGTGCACTTAAAATATCTCTGGGTGTTACAATTTTTGGGTCATTTGTGGTGTTCTTATCTATATAAATAAAAATGAATGTTTGTTTGTATGTCTATGCTCTCCTAAACCGTTCGCCTGATTGCGATGAAATTTGATCAGATGGTTGTAAGCATAGTAAAATTATTTAAAATTTAAAAAAAATCAATCTCAATCGCACCTATTTACCATGGATAAATCTCCAAATTGCTATCTTAGAAGACAATAGGTTTTGTAGAAATATTAAATCCAAGTGAGAGGTTAATATTCTGTAGTTATAGTACACAAATGTCATACAAATCATTCACAAAGATAACTACATTATTGCGGATTATGCGTGAAAATTTTGTGGTGACCAAGCCTGAAGTTTTTTAAAATTTTAGCGTTTTTCGTAGTAACTACCAAAAGTATTGTAGTACAAATAATTTTGCATCATCTTAGTATTCAAAAATTATCTTTTCAACTATATGAACGATTTTATGGTATAAAATTTTTTTCTATGTTTAATCAATTTCCAAATATTTCAAATCATTCACATTCATTACAATCATCAAATCATTCAAATCACAAATCAATTTTAAAATATTTTGATCAAATTTTTTAAAACTAAATTTGATAATTCTGAACGAATATGAAACGAATCACGAGATATAATAGTTTCTTACATTAACATTCTGAAAGAACACCAAGTTTTACAATTCTTAAAGAATACTTAAATCTAATATATAAAAATGAATGTTTGTTCGTATTTTATATACTGTCGTACCTTTCAACCTATTTCGATAAAACATTGCAAAATTATTGATTGCAGCCACGCGCCGGGTACCAGCAAGTATTACAATGAAATGAAAATATTAAAATGTTGCCCTTGAAAATCCTTACTTATATAAATTGAAAACGTAACATCGAATTCGAATTTTAGCTTAAGTATTTCTATTCCAAAAAATTTTTGTTGAGCCGTATTTTTAATTATGTTTTTCAGTCCGTGTTGTATCTTTAAATAATTTAATACTGACATTTCTAAATTTCGCATGCCAGGAAACACTTTTTTTTACAAATACACAACTGAATCGGAAAAATGATAAATTTTTTAATATGCATTTATAACATGTTATAAAACAAAATATTCGAAACCTTCTTTATTGAATTTTTCTTTTTTTCATGTGCCTACATTTCATTTCACGAGCTAATTTGCAAGTCAGAAATAACAAATTGCTTGATTGTATTTCTCTTTTTATTCGCAAGATGATTCTATGAAAATAATAACCTTTGTTTTCCCGCCAAACTTAATGTCGTCTGTATGGATATCTGTTAAAGACATTCATGAGGTATTTATTATTTCCTTTTCAAATAAATCTTTTTCTGGATTTCATTTCTATTTCTAATGAAGAATATTTTCGTAAGTTAACGTATAACACATTATCTGAGATAAATGGGATAAACCAAGAATTATTATAGTTACTTTAATTTTTATTTCAAATAGAACAAATTATTCGCCTTTTGACTTTCATTCTGCTTTTATTTTATGATTTTTTTTAAAAAGAAGAAAGCATTTTAGAAAATGGAAATCTTTGACACTTTATAACAAAAACGATTTTTTAAGCTAATTTTTTAAAAAAGTCTTCACTGTTATATGAAAATATACAGATTAAGTATGAATTGTTTTAAAGCAATACACAAAAAAAATCCGCTTGGATAATAATATACTTACAATGAATTGTTTGTCATTTAATTGTACATTTCATAAGCAAATATTCTCGGATAAATTGTTCATTTATTTATAAAAGAATTCCATTAATATTGTTAAAAAATTGTTCCGAAAATCGACTTCACAACTGCCATTATTTAGAAGCTTTTGTAACCGAGCGTAGTACAGCGACTGCAATTATATATTCGTATTAAATAAATATTTAACTAAGCATAACCTGAACTTCCTTGTTTAGTTGTTAGCAGATCCTATTTGGTGAAAATTTGCCTTCGAATCGATTCAATTTCCCGATGTTTTTATAGCATCTGAGAAATTTTCAAACGGATTTCCCTGAACTATGCGGATGTATTGTGTGCTAATGTTACGAATAATTATCAGCGTTTGGTAATTCATTCAATATATCCATTCTGAGAACACATTTCGAATCGCACACAAAGGGTTTATTTATTATGCGTTGATTACAAAGCATTATCCTTGTGATTCGAAGCCGGAACTTACGGATTCTATTACCGAAATTGGATTAATTGTGTTATTTATCTTCATTGGCAAACACATTTAAGCGAATGAGAATCCATGCGAAATAATATGTATATTTTTAAATGTCAGTATTTTGGACGAAAATTCATTAAATATTTGTCTTATATGTTTAATATTTCCTTATAGTGTTAAATGAAGCATCCTATATTTTTTAATTTTTTTTTTTTTCAGTAGTAATTAAAATGCAGATTTGTTCACATATCAAATGTAAATAAAGTATATGCTAGTACTAATTTATATCTTATTGCTCTACTGAAATACGGATATAACATAGACAAAAAAAAAAAGAAAAGAAATAGACCAAAAAAAAGAAATGAAAAATATTTGGTATTAATATAAAAAACGTTTTTAATCTGATCCATGCGCGAACTCATGTTATTCAGATTAGCGCCTATTTTGCATTTTCGATCATTAAAAGATGGGTCAAGTGGAATCTAGTATTTTTTTACTATTATGATACTGATCCTCTAAATTCTTTTTCTAAACTCGAGAATTAGAAAATAATAGTAATTCAATAAGGGAAAATTTTAAAAATCAAATTTCATGGAATTTTCTAAGAAATAGAAACTTATATTTGTATTTATGAATAAGTTAAAAAAAGAGAAGTGCTGATCAGCATAAATAGTTATTATTAATAATTACGATAAATTTCAATTTTAATCACTTTTATAGTATATATTAATTTTTTAAGAATGTTTTATAAACTTTCTTTTCATGATATTCTTCGGATTTTTCAGTAATTCACATTTTTGCTTTTCTATTGATTTTTAGATTAAGAAAAAAAGTTTTTAATTTTAACAAATTTATAAGACTCTTTTTCGAGACATTTTAAATATATTTTAATGTAATATTTTTATAATTCATCATTGAATTTTAAAATTCAACATTGAACTTATTTGGAAGTATTGCCGTAGTGTATTTTATCAAATCTAAATAGCGAGCTATTTGTATTAAATAAAATTTTATTTAAATCTTAACTCAATTTTTAATTTAATATTGTATAATTTATTATTTAACTGATAATTTAATTTTGATACCATAGAAATACTATATATTTAAGAAGTGAGATAAAATTCCATCTTTACAAACCTGATAGAAGTCAAATTAAATATAAATGTGTAGGTATGAAGTGAAAGTTAAATTAATAATGATAGAAAGAATATTCAGTCTAAAATAATAATAGTTATTTAGCAAACTTTATTTAAATCTTTGAAATTCTCTTTTTAAGTATGTATTGGAAAACAAATATTGAAATTTGTTAGAAAAGAAATTCATAATAGATTTCCTGACTTCCCAGTATGTTAACTCTGGCCTGAGGAAAGAACAGAACCAGATATGAAAGTGGAATTTTAATATCAGCTCGATAAGTTGGAATTGAAAACTACTAATAAACCATTCACGCATAGCGGAAATATACGACCTGTTTTCATCTGTTTTGCATCAAACTTGTAATCAAAATCCATCATCAAAAATACCGAACTATATCTTCAGAGCACAAAATTTTAAGTTGCAAAATAAATATTAAAAATACTATTGGTTGGAAAGCTCATAGTAGAAACAATAAAAAAAAAATCATTGAAAAAAAATCAAAATAGAACTAATGAATTACTATAATTTCTTTTCCAATTTTTTTTTCTTTCTATTCAAAAACTAATTCTAAATTTCTATTTTTAAAAATTCTAGAAAGTGTTTTATTCTAAATAAAACGCTATTCATTGTTAATATAGAAAATAAATTGTGTCAATTACAATACACCATAAAGGATTAACGTTTTTAAGCTGCATATTGCCATAAACCAAGTTTCCTTTTAGAATCCTTTCTTAGTAATGCCTATTATTTTGTTATTGCTTCCTGTTTCACATGCAACATGTTTCGAGTATTCAAATTTGCATTCCGATTTTCGTATTACATACTGTCGGGACCGTAAATAAAAAGATCGTTTTTCATTACAGGGATTGGGTATTGTTTGATAGATAATTATTTTAATAACGTATAAATTATTGTTAGTCCGACATCCAACAAACAAAATGTGTTTACAAAAGTCGATTATAGGTTTTGACAAATTATAACTTAAAGCCCACAAAGTGCACTGACATTAGTATTTGATTTTAGTAAACATATTATATTTAATTTGTTGGTTTCTTTTTATTATGCCGAATATTTCTCCAAAAACTTTAGAAGATTGATTTAAAAAAAAGAAAAAGGTGCCGACTTTCATTAATGTCGGAACCTTTGTTTTTTAAGTTTTTTTTGTGTGTTAATTCTTTCCGTGTTGATAGAAGAATTACAGTTCTAAAACAAATATTCTCGGTAAAAATTTTGTTTAACGTTTTGTTTTAATTTTTTTTTCTAAGACATGTTCTGAAAAATCAAGTCATGCAAGATTCTGAAAAGCAAATATTCGTTCTGGCCGTTGGATGGAGGAGGGGAAAAAATAAAATTTCGTCTGCCCGACGTTTAATGAATTCCCCTCTGTTCCATTGACGTTGGTGTAATTTTCCTGGAAGTGACACGTGCATTTTATCATTACAGGTTTTTCATTTTTGATAGTTAAACAAACGCATTTTGGGGGGAATCGAATCTTGAAGAATTGATAGCTGTGTGAAACGAAATAATTTTCATTTTTGAAACGCATCTGTTCGCTTAAAATATGGCGTGTGTTTGGTTTCAGAGATTTCAGCGTTATCATTTGGAGAATGGTTTACAGATTTACAAGTAATATCATTCGATATCTTTTGTTTAATGTAATCTTAAGTTATTAATATCATACTATATTTAAAGTAACGGTCAATATAATATAATTTATAAATATAGTTCAATATAATTTATAAAGTATTTGCTTATAGCTGTTTGTGTGCTAAAACGTGTCGCGGTTTTTTTAAAGTATTGTTTTCGGTTCTTATGATCCAGTTTTGGCATTAAACGTATTGTAAAATTGCACTTAATTTTATCAAATATGAGAAAAGGTATTTTTTAACTTGATAGAATATATAAATGATGTTCATATTTTTCATTAAATAATTTGCCATTAACTGAAATTGAAGAATATATTTGTTTCTTTTATAAATGATAAATTGAAAATGGATAAAGAAATTTAAAGTTCTTTGGTTTTATAATTTTTATAATTTTTTTTATTCATGTTTGTTTGTTTATTATTTGCTCAACATATCAGAATAACAAGAACATAATATCGTGTTGTTTTGGCAAATGTTGAAATATGCTTGATGAAATTTGGGCCTTGAAATTTTTACTTGCTCACTCGAAAGTACTGTTAATAGATAATGAAGCTAAGTTAAATTTTTGTTAACTAATCGTTTTTAATGTACACGCACTTCGAGTTTGGGCGTGTTTACAAATGTTATTTATCACCATTTTTTCCACTGAAAATCTTTTTTCCTTTTGTAAAAATATTTTTGAGGATTTTTTTTCTTCTCCGTTCTTTCTATTTTTCAGCTTTAAAATCTTTATTTTGCGAAATTTTTCTTGTAAATTGTTTAATACGAATGATTCCAAAATTCGCAATATATATGACTTTTTTTGTGATATTTTATACAATTTTTGTGCTTTTACTAAAATTTTTATTTTGTTCGAAATATTGAACTAAAATTTACTTACTAATATAAGTTAAAGTTTAACTAAAGCTAAATTAAACTAAATTTTTATTTTACTTAATTGTATATTTGATTTTTTAAGCTTGTAAAATCAATAGATATTAAGCATGATTTTATTTATTGCATATTTTATAGGATTTATACTCCTAAATAATGAACAACTTAAGACAATTAATATTACATAAATTAAAATAAATAAATTCAAACAAATGCATGGTGTTCTGATGTGTCAAATCTATTCATTGAATTCATCGTTTATTTTGAGTTTTTGTCAATGTGATGGCATCACGCTGATATAAGCTAAAGCTAATTTTTCCCATGCATTCGTATACTGTGGAAGATTAACTTTTATTTTTATATTTTGTGAAATAAATTGGCGAAAATCCTACTTGAAATATTTTTAAAGTAGAATAGAAATAGAAACGTAATTAATATGTTAAAAAAATTAGTGTAACTGGAAAAAGACTTTTTTAATTTAAAAGGATGTAAAAATCAATTCGATTCTGTTATATATTTGGAAATTATCGTTAAAAAATAAAAGTCGTCAAAAAAAAAAAAAAAAAGAGGCGGCAATTTTTATAAATTTCTTATTAATTATAATTCAGTCATTTTTATTTTATTTTAATGGTATTTTGTATAAAAATATCAATCTTTCACAGATTCTTTCCAGATTTCAGAATATATATTCCCAAGAATTATTTGTGTTAAGAACAGAATAGTAACTCGAATTGTAAAGCAAAATTTAATATACATATATGTGAAATTCTATTTTGATTCTTATCAAAAACTTTTATCTTCCGGGATTCATAATATATTTTTCTATTTTCGTAATGTGTTAAATTTTCGTACAGAATTCTTACGATTCTGGTTGGAAAATATACTTAAAATACATTATCAGAACAAATTAAATAAGAGTAAAAAAATATTTATGCAGTAAAATCGTTGGTATCATTGAAAAGATAATTTTTCAAAAATTTTCTTTCAATGAAATTCTTTGAAATAATGAATGCATTAGAATTAATTGATTGTATGAAATAAGTTTATGAATAATTAACAGTCTATTAGCATTTTCCTTTTTAAAATGAAATCTGAAATGTTGGATTAAACGCCCCCTTATCATTCATTCATGTAGATTTCCTTTTTCCGTGCAGCATAGTGAAATTCAATCCTCATAATAGCGAGTGACATTTAGTGATTCACTAACAAAAGCGGATTACTCCCGTAGCAGAAATCCACTTTCTCCATTCATTCGTTTCGCATTCTTGAATTGTTTCTCGTGATAACGTGCTCAGTTTTGAAGAATTTTTTGCGTTTCTTTTCTGGTAAGTTCTCTATTGGTTGTTTACATTATTAAGATATTGCTGTAGACTCTCGTGTATCAGGTTCGCGACTATCCGGTCTAGTTTTTCAAAAATTTTAAACTAAATTTATCTTTGGGTGACCTTTTCATATCTGTGTATCATTTATCACCGAAGAATAAAATCAGGTTGTGTCAATTTTCTTAAGAATTAGACCTTCGATTTATGTTAATATTTTTTTCCAGCATTCAAATGTTGCATAATTTGTTAAATTACGAAAGCTTATATTCTTTAACTTTTTATCACATAAATTCTTGAAATGTGCAGTGCAGTACATAAACTGCAGGTACAGAACTTTTTATTTCGATCCGACACGTTACCGACATCTGCTTCTATAATTCATCGGGCCGCGTTCCATTTCTACATGGCTGATATAAATGGGGTACTCAATAAAAACTCAATAGTACTCAGTAAGAAGCGAGAAAATACATAACATTGAATTTTGGTATAAAAACTTTATTTCCTGTTATTGGTAAGACCCCTAAGAACTAAGACCCCTGTCTGCCCGGCGTTTTCGTTATCGGATCTGCATTTCCCCCACATTACGCCATATACTCGAGAATGAGCAATACTTAAAAGTTCCTCATTCACTCGGTTATTAGTTCAGTTATTGTTCAAACTGACTGAGATAAAAGTTCAGAAGCAAATCGTGAATATATTAATGGAAGCAGTTGGGTAGAATTTATTGAAGAATGAGGAAATGAAATCATTAAATATCTGAAAATTGAAGCGATCTTTAAATAAAGAAAAAGAAAAAAATATATATACTGTAGATTGTGTGTAACCAAAAAGATTATAAAAATACTTTTGAAATTATTTTTATTATATAAAATGTAGTGTTTATTTTTATACTGTTTTAAATATAAAAATTATTATCACACAATGTGCGTAAAATTAAGACATACTTTATACCTTTTAGTATCTTTATCTTTAAGTATTTTTTCTACTGCTATTAAATTACACTGATTTATTATTCAGTTTTTCATACTCATTTTGTATAATGCTAATCGCTATTTAATTTTTTCGTTTCCTTGTTTACGTTAGTATAATTTGCATTCTTAATCCTGATACTGATTTAATAAAATGTTCTGCCAGTTATCCTTAAAAAAAATTATCATTATTCGACCGTTAAAAATCGTTATTATTGTATTCGTATGGTTTAAATACAATGCTGCATCTTTTTGAAATATTATTTTTTTATCCTGGCATAACACAGGCGCGAGTGAAGAAAGAAACCTTGAAACTCCACGTGCTTCGGCTAATGAGACCATTGGCAAGACAGGTGTGACGAAAGTAATATTGGCAGCATCAACCTTGGATTGGGGAATCTAATTTCTTTCTACTGTTAGGCGTTCCATTTCCTATTGTTTGTTTAGTCGCGAATGAACTAGGTATTCGTCTGTTAAATAAACCGGTCGATAACGATTTGTTAACGGCATATTTCGTTGTCTTCGCATTATTTTTAGTGGTTACTATCTTTCGCGTTATGAAGTAACCAGGCATCCTGCATTAATCATGTCGGTTCTGATTTCAAATTTTTGTTTAGAATGTCTGTTTGAAAACTTTGTACCAAATTGTTTACCATTTCATTTATGATTAATAAATTATCTGATAAATCTTAATGTATTTTTTTCTTAATCACTCGCCGAAGAATTTTTCTCCGTTTTTGCTGTACATTGAATGTAGTGACAGTGAATTCAGTCGTTTTGGTATTATTATTTTGTTGAATTTATTAACCACCGATTGTTTTAATATGCTTTATTCGTGTCAATGAAAAAAAAATGTCAAACCGTCAGGAATTATCTGTTCTCATAATTTTGAGTTCAAATTTCTCCTGAAATGAGTTATTTGTGAACAATATATATATATATATATAATAATATTTTTGAGCTTTATTTTTTAAGACTGCAGTCATATAGAATAAATATTTTTCCTTAAAGAGGTTTTTATAAATGTTTTTACTTAACAAATTGTCATTTTTCATGTTTGATAAGATGGTTTTTTTTTTCATTTTCCCATTCACTTCTTTATTATCTTCTTTAGACATCTTGTATTTAAGAGTTAGATGATAAGCGCAGTTACATTTGTCTGATAGCTTTAATATTACTGCATAACTCTGCATTTCAAATCCTTAAGATTACTAATCATTGGATTCAGGAAAAACCTGTGATAAAAAAAAATGTTGGCCACATTTGAAAATATAATTAAAAAAAATGGTTTTGAAAAGAATTTTGTTGCTATGTGTAATTCCTAGTAATAAATTTTTACTTGAATGAGAAACCGGAACAAAAGTCAAAATATTAAAAAATAAGAAAGGAAAAAAAAAGACGAGTAACAAGAAAGAAAAAAATGAAATGCCACCTTCAAATGAAAAAAAAAAATCAAAAATAAAATAACAATGAAATTGAATGATAACATAAATAAAAGAAATAAGTTGATATCGAATTCCGAAACATCCGAGGAAAGGTTTGAACTGAAATTTACGAATTAAAAAAAAAAAAAAAAAAAAAAAAATTCCCATCGAAATAAACTAGAGAAATTATTTATTTTTAGTAATTGAGTTTGTGAAATAGCATCAAGTGTTGAAACCATTTCAAAGAAGCTCATCATGCTTGCTAATATCTCTCATGAATTTACTCATCAATTTTGTTTGCAGATGTAGAAAATTTCTGTCGAAGCAATAGCTTTTGAAATTAAATTTCATTTAGGGTTGCGACTGTTTACGTACACGTCTTAAATTCACAATGCGTGGCAGACAAATCAGAAGATGATGCAAAAGTCTCTATAAAAAAATCAGAATCATTTCCCCCCTAGAGAAATCTCCATCATACAGGAGAAAATAGAAATTCCCGACCACAACCCCGCCATCAAAATGGTTTCATTCCTTTTTATAGCGTTGTAGATCCTGTGTCGTACATTCATTGCATTGTTCTCTAACTTCATCCCATCCATTTCTCACCTGCCTTTGTTTACGTATCTTAGGATGTTATTGTCGACCGACCGTTGCCATGGTTAGGGCCGAACGATCAATAGAATGCTTCTGCCTTGTGTGTTTGTTTTCCTCGATCATCCTTCAGGGGAAATGACAACCGGGGCGGAATTGAACGAGAAAGCCGGATTATTCGAGCCTTTTACGGAGAAATGAACGCAGGAAAAATAGCGCTGTTGCTGCTGCTGTTGTTGTGAACTGGAAAATAATACTTTGAAATTTGGATTTGTTATAACCATGAAATTCACTTTAATTAGCATCGGCATTTGTTGTTTACCATGGAACAAGATATTCGTCGTTTCAATTTTCCGCCTTGAATCTCGTGGTTTGAATGACAAAAGAATTGGGAGGAGAAATGATAAAAATAGGAGCAAAATGTAAAAGGTTACTGTAATGCCTGCTGATTCGTATTATTTTGAAAGATCGAATATTTACTATAAGCACGAATCTCTATTCTTCATTAGCATTCAAGTCTTGGTCTAACAGTTATTATCTTGTATAGTTAGTTTTAACCATCACATGAAAAAAAAAATATTCAGGTAGTTTCTTGCAATTTGTTGTTTGTTTGAAATTTCTAAAATTTGTTGAGGTAGGTTTTCGATTGTTTGACTAGATATATATATATATATATATATAATAAGTTTGCTTATTTTTAAAAACAAAGAGTGAATTTTTTTTATTATTATTTTAATATTAGTTAAGCATTTTATAATTAAATAAAAACCTTGTTTTTATAAATTGCAAATTTAAAGTCATTTGCTTCAATCCGACAAGAGTATCCTCATTCTTTTCTATATACAAATTCAATTGTTGAACAAAAAATGGAATAATTCTTATTCTTCTCTTCTTACAATTTAGTTTTTCCCGCTCGTTTTATTCGTGATGGAACATTCTTTTTCAGCTTAGCTTACATTTCACTAGCTAGGTTATAATCAGAAAATGGTATGAGGAAAAGTAAAATATTACATATGTTGAAAATATCTATAGTAAAATACCAATCTTTCGCTTATATGCTCGATTCATTTGCAATAATTTTAATAAGAAAATAGTTTTATCATTAAAATAATTGCGAAAAAATGATGCAAAGGCTCTCTCCCTCCTTTCTTTTCTAAAATTTATCATTTCAGATTCCAAGACAATATAAAATACATTCGATTATGTATGTAAACTGTAACACTGGTATTTTGCCTTCGATGCTATACACTTTTAAAGATTAAAAAAATGTTATAATTTATGTATTAAAACAAGGAAAAGACGAATGAAAATAACTTATTCCTCTTTCTTTTAAAAATGCAATGGATTCTATTAAAAAAACTTGGAATTTTTGTTTCTTACAAATCAAATAAAAAATACATTCTTTTGAACTAGAATTGGTTTAGCAATACTCGCAGATAATCAAGTCAGATGCTGATATTATTAAACGTCATCCTGCAAGCATAAATTTTATAAAATAAGATATGTATAACTAGTATATGCTATAATTTTCTTATTTTCATGATAAATATTTAACGACAATTTTACTAACATATAATAATAAAATATCAGTACTATCTTTAAATCATTGAAATAATTGATTTCAGATGAATCTGCATCAATGGTATTAAATTTGTTATAATCAAAGCTTATTTAAATTTTGTATCATTTCATATCAGCCTTTCAAAGTATCTATAATATGGTATTAGTAATTTTATGTTCCTATAAAATACAATTGTAAGTATTGCTTTTTCATCTAGAAAAAATTATTAGGAATTGTTTTTATTTCAACTTTCTGAAACTTTATGCTCCATGTAGCAAAATAAATTTCATGGAATAGTTTCGCTTTGTATTAACTTTTGAGTGCAACTTCTCGGAACTTCCCATAGATAGTTTATATTGGACCTTCTTCGAAAACAGCTCTTCGAAGTTTCTAGAGAGGATGACACATTTCTTTCATCACCAGAACTTGCCATCTACCTTGATGTTTAAGAATTTAGAGTGGTGGCAGTGGCTCTTCAAAAGAAGGAAAAATTGCTTCTAGAATGAAAATGGAATGCTCCCAAGGCGCGGCGTTTCTGCCCATAAAAATTTCCCTAAAAGACTTCACTCAGCGTGTCATATTCATCGGTTTCTCTTCTATCTTTAACCGCAAACGATTTTCATCTTGAAAACCTCCATTCACTTCGCGTCAGTGCGATGAACTTTTAGGAATGACGGAGTGTTCTTATATTCGCCGCGTTCTAAACCGAGCAGGAATGTTTGTTTATTCATCAATACCGTTTGTCAGATAAAAAATCGTTTGGATAAAATATGTGTTTCAAATATTTATTCTGTTAAAAGCTGTAAATATTTTTGGAGTACTTTTTTTCTTTTTTTAAAAAAGAATTCCTAATCTAACATTTTAAATAGATCAGTAAATTCTTTGTAACTGCCTAATTGATCTTTTTTGTTTCTTTTCACCCTATTGGGACTCTTGTTACACATATAATTAGGGTTTTGCTTTTTAAAGACCAAGGATTAATTTTTTTGAATATTGTAATTTCCAAATAAAGCATTTGCATGCTCTCAAATTAATGTTTTATAATGTATAAATAATTCATAAAATTTTTAGGAAATTTCAAATGTTTTATTGATTTGCATTATAAATTAAATGCGTAAACATACGTTAATAAAATATGATCGTGATTTGCAGTAAAATGAAATAATTAAAATTTATAGTGATGTTCTTAATATTGTTTTTGAGTTTCAGATAATTTTGAATTATAAAATTAATAATTCTCTCCATCATTATTTAACAAACAATTGATATTTTTATTTATATTTTGAAAATAAAATATTTATCTCTTAATGAGATTAAATTTTTTTTTTCAAAGCAAAGAAGAGTTTTTTTTAAATATATTTTAATGTTTATACGCATTGAAGTTGAAGAGTGTGCGTTTTTACTACTCATTTTCTTTTTCAAATCTCTCAGAATAGCTTCCTTTTTTTCTTTTTTTCCCCCCGCGAAGGCTCTTTTGTTATGACTTGTTTTGAAGAAGAACCGGGTTGTAAGAAAGACCCATTTGACCACATACTGAAATAATTTTTTTCAATCTTTATTTCTTTTTTTTCCAAAATTCCTTTTAACGTTGGGATATTAGTGAATTTGATTTGGGGCTCAATTCAAATATTTATCTGACCATAAAGTTTTAATTCTTTTCTTAAGCAATATAAACTTCCTTTTCATTGCAAACAGTATACCTGACAGAGAACCATCATATTTAACTAATGCTTTCTCTATTACTGACTGTAAAAATAAATTTATGTTGCCTTCAAAAGAGTTGATTAATGATATTTGTTCCTTAAAATAAGTTTTTCATTTTTGAGACTATTTATGAAGAAGAAATGAATTTTGTATTTTATCCATCAGCAAAAAGGACTATTTGAGGTCTGAAGGCCATTAAATCTGCTATATATTTTTTTGCATTATATTCATTCCAATATTTGTATGGCATTTAATTTGACAGTTAATAATAATAAAACGAAAACCTATGTTCTTTCATTAATTTTCTTCTATGTTAAAAGAACATATTTTCTCTTCGATAGATTAAATCCAAAATGAGTTGCATGTTTTTGCGCGTGATTACAAAACAGTATGCCGAATTTCATCTTTCTAAATCGTTGCTTTCTTTTATTTCATTCATACGAGATACGAATGATTTAATTATTTCATTCTTAAGATACGGCGGAATATACACTAGCTGAAAGATACTCAATCCGTGAACTAATTTGGTCCAAAATTTGATCCATATTTGCAATTTTGATTGGGCAAATGTATCAAAATTTTATCTATTTAGTGATCTGTATTGTTTAGTTATTGTGTTCAAATATGCATTTTCCAATGTTGTGTTTTGCCTAAATTTTTGAAAAATATATATGATTTGATTGTTAGGACCACGTATTTTTATTTCAGTCATCTAGTTCTTAGTATTTTTCTGTTATAATATACTAAGAACTATTATATATATTTAGTATTATATATATTTGCATTATATATATAATGTTATATATATTTATAGAGAGCCAGATAATGACACAGTTTCAAATTTTGAAAAGTGAATATTCATCAAAATCATGAGATTGAATTTTTTTACCGACTACAATACTTTTTTTCGTCGAAGAAATGGCATTCCTTGAATGTGAAAGAAAGAGAGAAAGAGAATATAAAGGAAAAAGAAGAGAAAAAACAGCTAATAGTTTGGAAGGGGAGTAAACGTATTTAAAAACGGTCGTGGATGAAAAAAAATTAGCATTTTTTATATATTTATATTAATAATTGTTTAATAGACATTTTCAGTTTGTGTTATATATATTTGTTGAAGCAATATATTTTTCTCTAAATGCGTATCTATATTTAATAAAAGTCCACTAACATTCAACTCTGGGATTAGTTTGCGACTGCGAGAGGTGGTGAAAAACGCAATGGAAAGAATTAAAATGTGTTGATAATATATTTTGTAAAAATAATTCGACAGACGGCTTCGTTATTAAGATTTTATTTGCATGACTGAGAATTAAATGAACTCGTCACAATATTTGTGAAGGAATATTACAAAAGTTAGAAAGAGAAAAAAATGCGGGAAAAAAAAAACACCCAAACAAATTTTATTGACAAACTATAAAATGTTGCATTAAGTGTTACGAAAAACATTTCTAGTTTTCTCCCAGAGAAATATTCTTGAAAAGGGAATTCTATGACTTGCATAGTTTTTTTATTTCCTTTAACCTAAATGACCTTTTTTATTCAAAGAATAACTAACGCTTGTTTATTTCCAAGGAAAAACCTTAAATTCCATACATTTCAGTTTTTAATCCGACTGTAAAAATTTGCTATGTAAATTAAGGGGAAAAAATCTGACTTTCATCATAAAAAACAGCTCAATTTATTTTGTAACTGGCCGAAAATCCACTCTGAAAGCTTTTAACACTCTTATATAAAAAAATTTTTCTTGTACTTCGGATCCGCGTGCACTTATGAAATCGCGATAATTATATCGCAAAAATATTTATTTTGGGTTTTGAAATTTGCTAATAAAACGTTATAAACAAAGGGTGGGGGCCGTATCTTCCCGGGAAATAACTATTATGCAACATGGGAGAAGTGTTTTCGATGGAAGTTTTAAAACATTTGCGTTCTGAAACGGGCTCTACTGCATACCATCACATTGTCGCGCACGTGCGGCAGTCATTTCAGGAGCAGTCTGACCCATATCACGAAAAAACAAAATCATCTTCCACCTTCAGAACAGACCTAGCGATAGAACTCGACATTTGTTATCGCTTGATTTCTGGCGCGTGTTCTTCAAAATTCGATGGACAGATCTAATTGAACTTATCTGTAAAGAAATACCAGAAAAAAAAAAGTAAATGATTGTTAGGAAAGAAAAGTCGTTAAAATGCCTCATATTAGTAGGGTTTTTTTTCGCCATTTTATGTTGCTGATTTAGTGTTATGATATCGTTTGCAGTTTCTTTACTATTTATCGAGATAAAAAGCTGATTTAAAGTGCCATTTTGGCATTGGAATCCGCACAAAATAACAGATAGGATAGCTTCGTTAATTGAGGAAAAAAGAATTCGAATCGTAAATTTCTGGTAATGAAATACAATTTCTAATTGAATTGCCGTAGCTTAAAAAATTGTGTCTTATTTCATCAGTAGTGGATATTTTGATTGCTTTATATTTTTTTAATTACATAGATGTGCTTTTTTGGTAAAACCTGGGTTATCCTATGTTTGTGGACTTATAATGATTTTTTTAATATTACGCAATAATTTTTATTATGCAATGATCCATTTCCTGAGTGAAGATAATGCTACAATTTATTTTCTGCTCTTCAAAGTGGAATATCTACTAATTTTTAGATAGTAGTACTTGTTCTAGAAATATATATATTTCTTCATAGGTTTTATCTATTTTATTGAAAAAACAAAAATGAACATTTGAAATATTTTGTCATATTTAATACATTTTCACCTTGAAGTTGCTCGATTTCAAAGATTTAATTTGTTTGATTCCAAAGGATCAGAAATTTTTAGAATATACTTAAGTAATTAATATCGCCTTCATGATTATGATATTGATTTTCGTTCATCCATAACTTATTCATTCCCTTTGTTAGGATCATTAATGTATAAAATTTTCCTATATTTCAACAACTTTAATATATTCACAGAAATATATAAAGCCCGCATATTTATGTGTGTGAATGTGAATTAACAATCTTACCCGGTATCTAACACTGTTCCATTATGTTATTTTTATTACAGTATGACGCAGTTAAAAATAAGTATATAATCTGCAAATAGAAGGATGTGAAAATGACTGTTCATAAATCCCTGTAATTTCCATACTTTTAAAAAACTGCTATCTAAGATAATTCCCTTTCTTTTGGTTCAGGGTGTCCAATTGATAAAGGTCTTGCTTTCAGAACCAGAATGTTCCAGTTTCAAAACTCTATTTCACTGAAATACTGCATTGAACATGAATCTAGTATATATTAAATCCATTAGAATAGAATTTCTTCCCATTTATATTGTGCATAAGTTTGGATTAGAAGAATGCCAGCTCAATATCGTTTTCGTCCTCTGAATGCGGTTCAAAATTGCTAGGTGTCTCAAAACAGCCTTAGTATGGAAAAAACTGAATAAAATAAAGATACCGAATCTAATTTGCTTTTCCTAACAGAAATTCGTCGTTTGCGTTCAAAACGGGATATATGGTTACATAATATTTTGAAGCATTTAGAAAAAAAAATTCGTAGTTATTAAAGGAAAATGCGTTTAAATTTGATGGCTGATTTAAACCTTGCGCACAGATGTTACAGATTTCATTCCAAAATAAATAAAATTGATACCAGCAGAATTTGAAAAAATCAGGTGCATGATATCTGTAGATTTAAAAAATAGTATTTTAAATTTATTGCAGCGATGATTGTTTATTTATGTAGTTAAATTGATTAAAAACAATAACTGAATTTTTGATTATACTGTCAGATGCCATGCATTATTTATACGAACATCTCTGCCCGAAAGTGAAACTTCGATTGTTTCCTTAATCTGGCAAGATGCCCAAATACAGAGCGGGAAAGGAAGAAACGACGAGAATACGATAGATAAAAGGAACTCGAAAAAATGAAAATGCTGACCTTGGACCTGGTGCTATCCGAGAAATATTTTAATTGTCACGATTTTTTTGTTGCCTTCCGCTGCAAGACGACACCAGGAGATTCAGCACTTTTTTTTTTTTTTTCTTTTTTCAAATCGGCATAATATATTTGACAATTACTTCATGCAACTTTTATTCGAAAGGCGGTCGTGGTTCAAAATTACGAGGTCCGTCCCAAAATAGCCCTCGTGTTGCTTTTGAAACGGGACGTTAATGTAACTAAACTAAACTATTCGAAATGCGGAGCATTTACAAGTGTACATTACATATGTTATTGAAACAGTGACATCCCGAAATGGTAGATATCTGTGGTTTTTAAATTCCTTACTTAAAACTTAAAAAAAGATTCGAAAATGCAATAAAATTTATTCTTATTATTAAATAGAATTAGTTACAAGAAATTTTATTATTTCGGAATGTCTAAAGTAAGAAATAAGATGCCGTATCAGTTGTATTTTTCTAACAATATTTGGTTATGTAGATTCTAACTGCGATTAGATAATTTATATTCAGCATCCATGTAAATTATTTTTTATAGAAATTTCTAATTTTAATTGGATGGAATCTCTAATCTTATATGATGCTAGTAAGTCAGCTTAACGGATTTAGAGAAAGGAATAATAACTTTATGATAATTTGAAACACTTAGCGTAGAAAAATTACGTGATCAGAATTGTAATGGACAAAATTTTAAAAATGTGTAATCGTGTTTTTTTCTTAAAAGTATTCTCGAATATGAATTTTTTTATATTAGTTTCTATTTTGAGAAAATGGGCACGAATAGAACAAGACGCTAAAGATTTTTAACTTTACTTTGCACTCTTCTACAAGTTACAATAAAAATTTAATTTCAAGTAAATCAGAAATTTTATTAAAATGCAAATATTCTGAGATTTATTTATATTTGCAATTAGTTTTGAAAACTTAATGCTTGTAATAACATAGAATTTATAATATTTTATTACTATAAAAATAATGGTTTGATTATTTTTATTGTACGAAAAAATATTTGATTATTCTTAACGATAAATTAATTTAAAAAAACTTATATTCATAATCGCAATAAATAATAAAATACCAAACGATTCTTCAGTCATATGAAAATAACTTCCAAGTTCTTTTCTTATTTGAAAAACCTCAATTTTATTTATATGTAATTTGATTATAGTTAGATCAGTTGTATTACAAGCAATTTATTTGTTGAATAATTTCTTTAAAATCATTAATTAGACCTTTTTTTCCTTTAAACTTTTATGATTTAAAAAATAAATTTTATGATCTCATTAAAATAATCTTTGCTGCTTTAATGTAAAAGAATTTAATCTACAGAATATATCTATAATCTTTCTCTTCATGAATATTTCGATTAAATATTTTATGTCATTTTATATCTGCAGATAATCTTAATAAATCACAGGTTTTCTGAATATCTTTGATTTAACGCCGTTATTGATGTATCTGATATATTATGTTTTGAAATTGCGAATTTTCCTTCTGGTAAAATAGAAAAACGAGTGCTTGTTTCCTCTTTGTGCATTTTATTATTTTTCATTAAAGAAGATTAAACTGAGTTGAATTTAAAATAAAAGGACTTTTAGAACATTGAACCCAAAAATATTTAGGCACTTTATGAAATATTTGTATTTTTTGAGATTATTTTATTTAAAAAAATGTTAGAATTATAACTTTAGATAGAATACTACTTTTTTTTCTCCTTCAGAACATTTGAATATAAGAGGGATTTATTTTTAAATTTTCATTTAAAATACTTTAAGCTCTAGAGTAACTAACAGAAATGATTGGCCAATTTCTCTTGAATTCTGTCTTGTATCTAATGCTTTTTTGTTTCGTCCCCTCCGCTGTTCTTTTTAAAACTATTTCAATATTATTTAATTTTTCTCAGGTAAACATGATTGATGATCTCAGTTAAATATGATCGCTTTGATGTTCCAAATTAAAAGTACTTGTCCTATTTGTTTATTGAGTTTTATTATTATTATTCAGTTATACTTTTTAAGTTAAAAGGGAGATTTTTTGCATAAGCGTCCATTTGTCACTTCGCTAAAATACAGTTAAGTAAATTCATATGACATCACAGTCGTCTTAAAAATACAATAAAAATGTCAACTTATTTCTTACTGCCTGTTGTCATACTATGCCATGAGGTTAGGCAAGTTACTCTATGAATTACAAAATTAGTATAATGCTTTTGTCGAAGACTTGATAAAGTTAATGCAATGGATTTATTGCATTGACTTTGTTGAACTCGCTTTATTTAATTTCAGTTTATTTGCATCTCCAAATATAGAATTTAAAAAAAACAATAACGTTGCATTAGAACTGGAAACAAATTGAAATAAAATATTGAACCATGTCCGCAAGGCATTATCAGTACAAAATACTAATTAAAATTAACAAATCATGCCAATTCAGTTAATAATACATTTAATGACATTAAAGGACATGATTTACAAGGGGACAAAACTATTTAGGACAAAAAACATTTAACATATATGCATAAAAATAATACTCGGGGATTATCATCATTATTACATCATGCGTTACGTTCGCTTCCAAGGCATGGACTGATTGTTCATGGTAACGGCCGATAGAGGGCCGAGGAACAGTACGGTTACAATGTATCCTATTAAAACGTATTAAAATTTAAATTAATAACGTATGTGGTAAGCTAATAGAATTATGCTAAAATTCTGTTTGTAATGGCGGATACATAAAATTCTAGGGAGTAAAATATAAAAAATAGAGGATATTTATTATTCACTTCCATGTTTTTTTTACTAAGAAATTATCTTCGAAAAATGATCTGTCTCTGGAAAAAAGAATTAAGTTTTCGACCGATGACTTATAAAAAGAATGAATTTCGGAAACTTCTGGGTAATAATAAAAGATTAACAACAATTCATTCTTTAAGTTCTAGCATATTTAATATTTTTAACGAACACATTTGTTAAAACAATATTCTGGTTTTTATTGTACATGTTAAGAACAAATATCTCAGTAAACTTGATGGTATTTCCAGATATGAGGTTAAATTTATGTCTTCATTTAAATCTAATCTTATAAAAGCTCCATGGAAAGTGCCAAAATTCGCAATTTAATTACCTTCCATTTAAAATAATTGATTGAAATGACGAGTAATGATTAATTTCATTATAATGCGAAATTATTTCAGCGCTCTTTTGATTTGGTTTAGTTCTGAATTCATTTTAAACCCTTAACATCATTAATAAAAATTCCTTTTCTCGTAGAGTTGATTGGACGATGTAAGGGTCACGAGAGAAAACAATCAAAAGTAAAAGGGGTACAGGAGGAAATAAAAATTAAGAAGAAACAATTCTAAATCATTTTTTTTTCTTTTTGACATTACCATTCATTTATTATCAATAATAATATTTAATCTTATCTTAAAAACTGATATCATTTGATGTCAAAATAGATATAACTAGCGTTTCAACGTCCCTATGATTATTTTAATCAAACCTTGTTGATGATTGATTGATTAGGCAGCAGAATAAACCATGATTTCGCGCTGCTTAGATTTCCAAATAATACATCACTGAAACCTAAACTATCACTCACATTTACGAAATTGGCAAAAGTTATTATCTGGTTACTTAATTTTTCGGTACACCAATTTCAATTAGAGATATAATTAAATTTTTCATATTAAATAAGTTTGCAAACCACAAAATTCAGTATTCTGTTTAAAAAAAAAAAAAAAAAACGTATGCCACAAATGACTCAAAGACTTAACTTTAAATAGAACCTGCATCAGTAATCGCTGCCCATAAAAGCTCTTCTGCGTGTTGTTTGACGTCTGAGTGCCTATGTCAATGCACTTTACTCCATTTTGAATTTAAAATGGGATCTTGTGAAAACTTCGGGTATTTAGTTGAAGTCTAGCTACTTTAACCTCTTTGAATGAGGTTGAAGAGTGAAATTCTAAAGGTTTGATTAATGTTGAAACAGCATTAAAAGGCTTTAAATGAAGGAATCTGATTCAGTTGAATTAGAATGAGTTAAGGGAACCATTAATTAATGGCATATGGATATGCATATTTCCATTCAGTGAAAGGGAAAATGTTTAAGAGCTAATAATTTGCCGGGAACTTATTATTTAGTTGAAGAAGTTTGCATCCGGATTTTGAATGCAAATTTTGAAATTTCAGGTCGTTATACATAACATCATTTTTTGTTTTAGGCTTGGGCTTCCTTTTTCTTTCCTTTTTTTTTGGTGTGTGTGATATGTGATTTTGCTGGCGTGTTTATTAATGAGTGAAGTAGATTAAATGAGCCAAAATTTATCAGCATGTTACTAGCAGAAGGTACAGGGTGATCAGCAAATAAGCCCTGATTTCAAAATTAATTATCTCTACAACAAAGATCGATAGAATTATGCGGTAAACTGTACGTTTATTAGCAAAACTGTAAAATTGCTGTACAGAAGTTTAGAAAATTTACTTACGAAAATCGTTAACAGGTGCCACTCTAATCACAATACTCATAGACGCTTTCAGTGTGACGTCAAAAATGAAAAATGACTCCCGATCTGACTCCTTGTGACTTCTTTCTGTGGGGAGCATTGAAAGACACTGACTATAGAAACAATCCCGCCCCTCTAGATGAGCTTGAATCTGTGATTGGTGTTGCATGTGATTCCATTTCTCTTAAGACATTGCAAGACGTGATCTCGAATTTCACCGCTTGATTACGCCACTTCATTGTTTCGAACGGTGAACATTTTGAAAAAATTGTATTTCGATTGTAAAGACCGCATCACTTTATTATTTTTTTGACTCCTTTTAGAAAAGAGTTTTCAGCGCAGAGCGCCATCTGTTAACTATTTTTATAACTAAATTTTCTAATTTTTTGTACACTATTTTTACAGTTTTGCGAATAAACATACAGTTTACCGCATAATTCTATCGATCTTTTTTGTAGAGATATTTAATTTTGAAATCAGGGCTTATTCGCTGATCACCCTGTAGATTCCGATATTGATTTTGCCTTTGTATTTAAAAGTGTTTTCTATTGCTTGTTAAATTTCATGCTATTTGCTGCTGGCTTCAAGGTTTGAGATTCAAATATCAAAATGTGAAGTACAACTGATCGTTGTGAATATAATACAGAAGTTTAATTGCGTTAATTTTCAATTTTAAAGAAACAGTAGGGCTACTTTTGGACAGACCTCGGACAGGGGACGACATCTGAGCTAGCATCTCCTCTCCAAACTTCCATACTACACCAGCGGGAGGACGTTTGTCCTCGACGGATTGAATGTGCACCAGACCCGCTTACACGGCGATTCATCGGTAGAATCGAATATCGGTCCTGAAACCATCCAGTTCTGAAGCCAAGACCTTACTACTAACCTACACAATACAGGATTATGACCTTAGTCTCCAGAGCTTTTTGCCCTCTTTAACATTCCGCCCTAGATATTTTAACTGATTTTATTTTCTAAATATGGAAGCCATTTTATAAAGCAATTCCGATTTGAATTGCTTCATAAAATTGAAATTCAAATTTCAAAACACTTAATTACTGGTCTCTTTTGAGATGTTTCAGTATTTCCCATTTAAAAAAAAATCAAGTTTAAAAGCCAATCAAAACGTAAGAGTTGAAAAAAAAACACTTTTGAATAAATTCTAAATACAGTTTAATCACAGAATCGAACATTTAAAAAAAAAAAATTAAACCAAGTAATATATTTTTAAAAAGAATTTTTAAATGATACTATCTGAGATTTCAAAAGACAATTAATTAGGAATATTAGCATAGTTTCTAACATTTAAACGTTACTTGGTATTAATTTGCATCAATTTAAATGCACGGCCCTCTTAAATTAAGTGAAAACATAAAATAAATATATTTTGAAAATATTACAAAAAAAAAAAAAAATTGAGATTTTGGAACGGAGATGTGTGTGTGTCGCGGTGCCCTTGAAGCCTCTGCCTCTTTGATAATCGGCCCAGAAGCGAACGAATCCGCAAGTATCTGGAGAATTTTCCGCCAAATTGTAGTGTGTCAAGAGGCGACAGCTAATGATTCCTTCCTTTTCAGCGACATTCCAGTGTGGGTGCCTCCCCTCCGCAAAGTCGAGGCTATTTATCCGTGGATGAGAAAGTCTTCGCCAGCTGTCGATCCACCATGTGCCTTAAATTCGCCAGCAGACTTTGGAATGCTGGGAAATAACCCGGGAAAAGATGAGCGCAGCTACCCCTTCCCGCATGCGAACAGAACCGCGTCTGGCAGAACTCCACAACACGCTCAGCAGACGAGGCAGAAGAGAGAGGTGAACATACTGGCTTTGCCAGTGCTCTCTGTTTTTTTTTTATTTAAAAAATTATTTATTATTTAGTTTTGTTTTGCTTTTGACTGTTATTATCCCCTAGACATGCTCGTTTGTATTCCTAAAGTATGGCGCATTTTGCTGTTAATTTTTTCTTAAAATGAAAAGAATCTATGAACTATGAACCGTTGATGGATTATTTCAAGATTTGACACGCTGGATTCTACCTTGTAGCAGCCTAAATGCATTTCAAATTTCGGGGAGGGAGAGGGTTTTTTGCCTCTACTTTTTTCGAAATTAGATATTTGCTTATTGACTTTTAATTTAATTTTTATTTTAGCTGGTGTTTATCGCATTAGCATTGTTTTACTGTGTGTGTGTTATTGTGTTGCGTTTAGTGATGCAATACTTGATTGCCGATCTCTTTTATGAAAATTGATGTTATTATCTCGGGTATAAAAATAATTTTAAAAATTACAAATAATTTTAAAATTTTTCAATTCAATTCTTACTTAAGTTAATAATTTTTTAGTTACTTTTAATAAAATAATTAAGATAATAATTAATTTATCAAAAAATCATTGATTTTCGCAAAAATTGAACTCGCATTCTTCACCTACTCGTGAATACAGATCAAGCTACTGTCTGTTGATTTCAATTTTCATTATAATTTGCTAAACTCTATTTAAAGTATTAAAAATGAATTAAGTTTAACGAAAGAATTAATATTAAAAAAATCTGTATTAACATCAAGTATCATCCAGTACAAGTTTTAAAAAAAATGTATTTGAACTTGAGTGGATGAATAAAGAGTATTTTATTAACAATTGAAAATTTGAAACCAGATACACAAATAAATAAATTTATCTAAATGTGAATTAATAGTAGGAATTAAAAAAAATCATTTTTATAAAACATTACCCGTATTTAATAATAGAAAGTTTGTAAAATAGAATAAAAAGTCGTCTGCTTTGACCTGCAAAAATAGGAGAAAATCATAAGAATAATGCTTTTAAATTTAAGTCATATTCAGCTGTTAATTTCGAATGCGTACCTATTGTGAAGAAAAATTTAAGCGCAAAATTAAATACTCTAAAAACGTTACGAAAATAATCTCCAACCTCTAAAAGAAAATTCGGAGAAGGAGTGGTTCCAAAAATGTTGCGGTTCCCATAAGCAGTTGTCTACTTTCTCTATTTGATAACCCGACCACTATGTGTATACTTTTGATATTAAGATCATATTGATATGAATTTTGTTATCTAATCTAATTTATATCCCTGGATTCCTTTATCTAATCAATGAAGTTGTTGAACTTTCGAGAAACGAGGGTAAACAAACCATTCAACCAGTTGACGATATGATCAATAATTCTAGATTTATTCTAGGATTTTATTCATTTATTATTATTGCGTTGTTCAGTTACCATTTTCGTATAAAATCTTTTAGATTAGCTTATTTTCTGTTGGCAAATTTCCCTCAAAGTTTGATAGAAATCTACAATTTTGTCCATTTATTTTTATTTCTCTTTAAAATAAATATTTAGTATAGTATCCACTGACTAAGAGGCATAATCCCAAACATATTGTTTTCAGACGCAAAGGAAGATGGGAAGGGTATAAATTAACTACTTAATGGTCATGTTTGTGCCTCGTATATTGTGCTTCGTAGCGTTGATTTACTGCTATTTAAACTTATAAGTTGAAATCAAATCACTTAAACCATAATTCGATTCAAAAATGAATTACGCAAATATATAAACATCTTGGGAATTGAACCTTTTTCAAAACGGGAGTTGTTATATAATTAGATAGTAGACAAAATAAAATAATTTAGAGGCTAAAACGTGACGATTCATCAGAATGTCGAGGTCGAATTTTCTGGCGATGAATTATCCTTTCACTAGAAAATAAAGTATGTTTGTAAATTAACTTTAGGTAGAGTAATGATGGATTAGAAATAATATTGCTGTCAGAAGAAATTCGTTTTTTTCTTTTTGTCTTGAAATGTGCAGTTTAAATTGAGGCTCTAAAAATCTGTACATGCATAAAAATATTGTATACTATTAAAGGTACCTTAGTAATAACACATTCAAAAAAAGTTAAATTATTAATTTATGGAACTTTCTTATATTCCATACATTAGGTAATCATTTCCTTTGTATTACACTAAGCAAAGATTTTTTTAAAATATGAACTTACTAGTTTTATTTTCTAATAAATTCTCAAAATACAAGTCTGTTTGCTGTTTTATTCGTCTCTTTTTGTATTTATATTTATATATATTTATATTTTTATCTTTACCTGCTATTAAGATAAACATTGCTTTTGTTGCGAGTAAGAAAAATGCATCTAGATGAGGAAGATTGTGATATTTTTGTTCAATAAGAATTTTTTTCCCCATCATGATAAATTTAAAACGTTTTTAATAAAACAAAAAAGTTTCTAATTTGAGCTAAGGTATTAAATTATATGGAATCTATCAAAGTATATGAAATTTTAATTTTCAGCAATATGTGTTGCCCACTTACCGAATTTTACTATGTTTTATTATAAGAATTAGCTATTGAATAGTTGATCGTGCCTTAGTAACAAACTCAGCTTCGGGTTGGAATTTCGATGATGCAAGATCTAATTTCATCAAATAAAAAGCTTTGGATGCTCTCTTGTACACGGTGCATCTGTTGAGATCTAATGCTGGTGCATCTGTTGAGATCTAATGCTACCTATCTAGTATAGAGAGATTGTTATGAAATATATTATTCCCTTTTTATTTATATCTCAAAGATGTAAATAAATATATGGTAAAACATTAATCGACCATAATATTGTTTGCTATCCTATCTTTTTATTCTCGCATATGCGAAATGTACATAGTATATATATTGTAATCGTCAATTAAAAAAGATTTGTGGAGTTTTTGTTTCATTTTTTGTAGAAAAAATGGAATTACTCTTGTTTTTAATTCACCCGTCTACTCAAATAAGTTGTGAGCTAGACGGATGAAATTTTGTATGAAAATTGCTCAAAATTTATAGATTTCTATCAAATTTTGAGCGAAATCCGTATTCGAAAAAATTTATGCAATTTTACATACTTTTTTGAACCGGACAGAAAATATGTCTGTCTGCTTGCTATCCGAGTATAGGTGTACACGATAGCAATAAAACGTGAAGAGCCAATTAAATACAATTTGATGCATTGACGTAGCGTTTAAAATGTAGACTCTAATAAAATTTTGGACCAATATCAAAGAGTTGACCACTTTCTAGTTGGTTCGTTCTTGTATACGCAATAATTTTAAGACACAGTGACTTAAAATTTGATATATAATCTTATGATTATAATGATGTTTGATACATTTTGGTTTCAATCGAGGAGAAAAATAACATTCAAAAATACAAATTCAATTTTCAGAATCGTGCATATTAACCACATGCCAATAATAATCGCCAGAAAAATCGCCAATGATCAAATGGTGGACTCAGTAAAAAGGCCAAATATCAATAATTAATCTAAAATGGTTAATTTTTTTATTATGAATTATGGGATTTTTTCTAAATAATAAGCGTTATTTTTCTAATGGCTTTCATTGAACTTTAATTTTTAATTGAATTTTGATTCCTTTAATTCAAGTATAGAACTAAGAAATATATAAAAGAATTTAATAATGCAATGAAAAAAGGTCAGACTACATACTCTGTTATCATTATGGTTTATTTTATCAGACATTGTGGGACTTGTAGGGGGATTACCCACTATCTTGGGGGACGCAGGGACAATATTTACTTGAATCGATAATGTTGGCCATTGGTTGTCATTATGTTCAATCATTGGACAGATGGTTGAAAATTTTAGGGGAATCGCTATGACCTTGCCTATCCGTTATTTGACCGAAATATCCATAGTCCAAGTGTTTGCCGAGTTCTCACTTGCCGGTCCTGTGCAATAACGGCGACTAGAATCCATACATCTTCAGACACAGATCAATTTATCTTGAAGTAAGTGCTGTGTCACGAGACTTTATCGATATAAATTTTGATAAAAAGAGCCACGAATTTTTTTTTTCCATTGAAAATGCTTAATCGCAACATGCAACTCACGTTCTAACCATTTTTTGCGACAGGAATTACTTAGAGTATTTTTAAAACGTGACAAATGTGCCACAGGTGGTTGCTATTCGACTGGGAATTTAAATGCGGTGGTCTCTGTTAACACCGCAATTTTGAAACTTACGCAACATTTTTGACAATTTTTGTAATGCCGCGTGTCTTTAACGTTATGACAGAGAGAGTAAATTTTTTTCTTTTTTTAAGACTTCTCAAAAGAGCAGATAATTTTTTAACCGCTTTTTTTTAAATTTTATATGTGTAATGGAAATATTATAGTATATTTAGCTAAATAACATAGGATAATATTTTTTAGTTAAATAGCATCGTATAATATTTTTTAG
>JAPMOQ010063993.1:1888048-1929954 GCA_026543055.1 Argiope trifasciata | reverse complement strand
CCAGAGCGAGTGGTCGCCCAGTGACTCTTCTGCAAGCAATTCGGTGGCCTCGAGTTATGGAATGATGCATACTCCACAGCAGTCTCCATCTAACTCTCTAAGTGCCTCGTCCTCCTCCTTCTACGAGAACAACGGCTTCTACAACAGCGGATATGGCAACTACGGGCAGAGTGCGTACGTCCAGCCACCGTACGGTCAACACCAGCAGTACCAGCCCATTCGGATGGCCGACGGTACGTACAGCAGCAGAAATCCGTCCAGTGGCCCACCGACCCCTGGGAAACAGCCTGTGCCGGATTATCATCGAAGACAGATGCGGTACGGCTTGGACGGAATGCCCAAAGTGCAGGTGAGCCATTCGAAATATGTTTTCTATTTTCTTCTTAAACCCTCTGATTGCTCAGTTTGTGGACCGAAATCGCTTCAAAAATTGTGTGTGTATATTTTAAAAAGACTGTATATGTTGGAGAATGGAAAAAAAGCATTTTATTTTTCTTTCTTTCTAGAAAATATTTTTATATAGATTTTTATCATGAGAAACTAAGTTGGCAGAAAAACTAATTTCAGATGCTATCAACAAATAATAATAATAAATTTCAGTTGAATTACTGTTAGCTTCTATTTATTGTATAATATAAAAAAGTAAAATTTAAGGCGGAGGAGTATTCCTCTTATCAATTTTGCACCTAACGCTTCCAGTTTATTGAATCATAATCAGCGTCATCACTGTTTGAGGAGCAGTCCGAAAAATTTAAATCACTATCATTATTACTATCAAAACTAAAATCGCCTTCAGAATCTGATAAATTATCAGGAATATAATCGCTGAACGTTTTCTAGCAGGCGTTTCTGTAAGAAAAAAGCACCAAATAGTGAAGTTTGAGCGGTGATATCCCGTGCCTTCAGATGCCACAGTTTAGTGGACAACTAACGACATCTGTTGGCCAAAACGTAAACTAAACGTTTAATACTGTTTATAATTTTTCAGTGGTTAAACGGAAGGAAAAGGGTATGCCCTCCTCAGTAAAGGAAGAAAAACACATGCTCCTGGAAATCACGGATTAGCAGATTTTGCTACATTTGAGTTGCCTGTTGAAATCGCGGGATTAGCAGCCAGAGAGTTAACAGGAAGGATAAACATAATTACAATGAAGAGTTAATGTCACTCCTGCTTAAAAATTGGCACGTGTATAAACTGTGTTCTAAGTAATCTCGATGCCAATAGCAACCCATGTCGTCTGCTAAAGCCGGATGTTAAGAACCTTGAGTTCAAGAACTCCCTGACTCAGGAATTGATCGATTAATAAATTGTGTTGATGTCCCTAAGGACACCTCAAGATTTTCAAATTCTGTGATTCATATTACCTAATGCTTACAACATTCGTTTAAAGACACCTAAATTGACACGTGCCAAAGAAATCCCTCTCAAAATTTCATATTAGAATCACTAAAGGGGAAAATTTTGCTCTCTATTGCTCTTGTATCACGATGTAAACGGACGTCAAATTTATCATATATATATATATATATATATATATATATAACAAATTATTATTATTAAATATTAGATTTTCAGCATCAAGAAATAGACAGATGTGAAATTTTCCATGCTGAACTCATAAATATTGAGAGCTACCTAGCATCTGAAATCATTTTCTATTCTTATGATAGATAAAACGAGAACCCGAGGAATACGGCGAAATGGACGGGGAAAATTTCACATCCCTCTTCACCAAGAGTCTCACTTCACTCTACTCTCAAGACACAGAGAGTGCGTTCTCGGACGAGAGCAAACCCTACGATGCCGATGTCATAGCCTGTGCCACTCCCACCCCTGTGCCTGTAGTGGAAGAGCCGACTGGATTCCAGAGACTCCACCCCTCCAGTGGAGGCCCGTATACTGCCAATATGACTGGCGACTATCCCGATGCACGTAATAGCTTCGGATTCTACGAGAATAGGAACCAAAACTGTGACCCTCCTTCGAATGTAGTTCAGGATATTGGGTCCGATGGGAATCATATGAATTCGTTCAGGTAAGGATATTTCTCAGTTGAAATCGATCATAATTGATTTGAGCTGATATTCATTAATTTTGACATTTAATCTTTAAATGCTTGTAGTGGTATCTTAATGAGCCAGTAACAATTAGACACTAGTGATCACTTGTCGAATGGTTATGTTACGTGGCTACCAACCCTAACTTCACAGATTCGATTTTCTCGCTCCAATCTAATCCGCCAGATTGGAGACCTCAAATGATGAACCTTCAGACAGCTGTCGGGGCGCCATCTGCCCGCAGCTAACGCAAACCAACCCAAAACCAAAGTTATCAGATTCACTCGACGCAACAGCAAAAACTCTCACACGTTCGCCAAAATGCTTGGCGTTGTTCTCAATTGGTCGTCTTTTCGCCAACTCACTGGTGAGGGAATATTGTAATGGTATCTTAATGTTAGTAACAGTCACTAGACACTAGTGATCACTTTTGTTGACTGGTTTTGTTACGCGGCTGTGAACCCTAATGTCGCAGGTTCGATTCCTACGTTAATCCAATCCGCTACATGCTGTTGATGGGATATGTATATATGAATTATAAGAGAGAATGCACATATAAATGATATTGAGAAAATAATTACTTGCATTATAACATGTTAATACTTTCAAACTTTTGAAGATTAAATTGAAATATATTGATATTTGATTTTATTCTTATCTTATAATTTTAAAAAAGTCCATTTTCTTATAATTTATTTTTCATTTTGTTTTAGATGTTGTGCTTTTGAAATTATGACATTAAAATCTTCAGTACAGTGTTCTTTTTAAAAATCAGATTTTTAGAAATAATTGTCTGCCTTTTATTTGTAAAATATTTACTAAAATTATTTGATTTAATCAAAATTGTGAAATCAAGTCGAAAAGATTGATTCAAAATTTTATATCTTAGGTAATTTGATACAGTACTCTCCCAAGTATTTGAGCTAATGTGGCAGAAGGACAGAAGGTCGGATTGGCCTCGTTTTATGAATTCTCTTCTTTGTCCACCAATAACAGGAGTCAAAGTTTTAATACCAAAACTTATTGTTATAATGCATATTTTCTCATTTCTTATTGCCGATGACGTGTCGATTTTTAATAGAACACTCGGTACTGGTAGTTTATGTGCTGCATTGCAAGTTTCAAAAATTTATTAGAAAAAAAAAGCAAGCAAAAAGCATAAACTATTCACACTCTAACATATATTCTGTACTGCGTAATTAAACTAAAGGACACATAAAAAACGTTGCCAAGGCAACGCTTTGCCTTTCTTATTTAATTACAATAAAAGAACATTGAACCGGATACTCGGGAATGTAATGTATATGTTGAATAATAAATCTTTTAATGCCAGAAGTTCCGACACGATTTATTTATTTTCATTTTTTGACCACTAAATGCCTCGTTTTTTCCTCCAAAATATGATGATGATATATTATAATCATTCATTCAGTAAATATCCTTCAGATTCATATTTATTAATTTTTTTCATTTTTTGTATGATTCCAGATATGACAGACCCTCGTTTGATGACATGCATCTTTATGCCTCATCTTCTGGTGAAACCAAGGCTCAGTCTAAGAAACGAAAGATTAGCATGCCAAATATACCACCTGAAGGTGGCTTTGCTGATAACCGAAAGAAAACTCCTCGCTTAATGTCTTTCAAAAGCGATTCGAAATGGACCCCCAATTCATTTGCGTTCAGTGAGATTCAGATCAAACAAGAGCCTATCGACGACTTCAATACCGGCGAGTTGAACGGTTCCAATTCCAATCTGACCTCTGGTAAAGGTAGTTCGACGGGAAGCATGGGCAATGGCAACAGTGGTAATGGTAAATCGCCATCTCAACCATCTGATCATCCCAAACCCCCACCACGGAAGAGGAGCCCCGGTGCCACCTGCTTTGACAGATTTGACAAGAAATCGACCCCCACCAACAAGAAAGTGTCGCCCTTGTCTGTCTATGCCAAGGTGCAAGAAAACATTGTCTTGAACGTGAAATGCAGGCGGTACAAGAAGAGAACCAAACCCATCACCAACAAAGAAGAGTCCGCATGCCCTGGTCGTGAAGAAATGGAAAACTACAAGCGATCCAGCCTGACTCCAGACCAAGCTGCCCATCAGGTGATGCGCGAACTTCTGGAGAGGGTCTGCCTTTTCAACGAGAGGAGCGTCATAGATGGCCCCGACCTAACGCAGATGGATACCATGAAGGCCAAAGAACTTCTCATGCAGTTCTGCCACAGGTACTCTCTGGATTACAGGGATTTCGAAGATGTCAGTAGCGTCTTAAAGCCACGCATCATAAAAGATAAAACGGCAAAAAACTCCGAACGGGCTTCCGCCATCCGAAAAAGGACCAGCACCTCTCCGGTTCAGCCTAGTAAAGATGAGGAATCTGAATCGGCGAGTCGAACCCCGAAAAGCGAGAAGGGTCCTAAGAAGAGTAGCCACGAGGATTCCACACCAGCTGCGCGACGTGTTCTTCGAAAATTGCCAGGGAGAGTGGACCGCAGCAGACCACGACGCAGGAACAAAGCACCTGTTGTCACCCGGCGGTATTCCACCCGGAGCGCCAGAGATGTGGAAGAAGTGCGGGGTAGCGATGTGGACATCGTTATCGATTCCTCGACGGATCGTGAAAGTGAGGCCGGCAAGGAAGCGGAAGTCCGGAAAAAATCTCAAAGACTCAAGAACAGACAACCGGTTGTGGAAGTGCCGGCCCGGGATAGAAGTTCCGAGAAAGCGCGGAGGAACCTTAAGATGAAGAAGGAAGAACCGCGAACCAGATCGAGGGAGAAGAAAACGGAGGATTCTTCCTCTAAAACCGTTCCAAAAAAAAAGTGGACCCGTCTTCATATGAATTGCAGCGATAATTTGAGATCATCCTCTGTGGAGATTGTGGATATTACGAAGAGTGATTCTCCTAGTTCTTCAGATTCCTTTTCTCCTTCCACCATTGCTGGAAAAGTCAAGTCTAGAAATAAGCGATCTACGATGGACGCCAAGAGAAACATCTCGCAGAGAATTATTGAGAAAAGACGCTCGTCATCGACTGCAAGCAAGAAAAATGCCGTTGAAGCCAAAAACAATAAAAGTACTACATCGAGTGATGACACTAATCGGTCATCATCAAAGGGCAGAGAAGAATCTTCAAGAGGAAGAAAGGGAACTCCTAAGAAATTACAGATTGCTTCAGAAGCCAAGTCTTTGAAAAAGATGCCAACAAAAAAGGAACTCGAAGATTCACTTTCGGAATCTGATGATTCTTCTGAAAAGCTTCAAAATAAAAAGCGCCGAGATTCGAATTCACGGGAGAATTCCGGAAACAAGTCGAAACTTTTAAAAGCGGATTCTAAAAGCTCAGAATCGGAGAAATCCCAAACAGAGCGTGACAGGTCTCCAAAATTGAAAGAAAGGGCCAAAAGAGCATTTTCGAGTATATCTTCTGCGGAATCCAGTTCCACTACAAAAATGGCGAATGAAAATGCCAAGAAACCAATAGAAGATAATATTTTATCAGAATCAGACGGGTGCAATTCTCCAAAACCGATTAAAGAAAAGAAACCAGTCTCCGTGAAATCTGAATTATCAGACTCCAAGAAATCCGATGCCGCCAAAGATGATTCTCGTAATCAAATGTTAGCCGAAAATTTAAGTACAGATACTTCTGGTAATGTTGAAAAATCGTCAGACTCAATCAAAGAGTGTTTACTTAAGAAGATTAAAAAGGAGCCAAAAATAGAAGCTATTACCACTACAAAGCAAGATGATTTCCCTTCTAAACAAGCTCCACCTGCTGCCACCAAACCTCAGAAGACTGAACAAGAAACTAAACCTGCGAGAGTGGTACGCAGTTTGCCCATCAAAAAGATCCCTCGACGACGTAGCTCCCAACATTCTGAATCTGAGCTTCAGGTAGTGCTGACTAAACTGCCCGAATCTCAAGTCAGCTTAAGCAATGGCTCTGTACCAGTGGAAGTTGTCCGAATGTGCGAAAATAGAGAAAAACAGGCAAGAGCTGCTCAGATTAACATCCCAGAAACCAAATACTACAAAAAGAAGAATTTCGATGTCGGGAAACCTCCAGAATTGATGAGTCTGATAGAAAATAGTGCAATTGAGAGGCGACCATATAGTTCGAACAAGGATTTGTGAGTTGATTTTTACTTTATCTATTAATCAATAAGCACAAAAATAAATTTATTTTATTTTCGATTTATATTAGAAACTAATGAGTATAGCCTTTATGTTAAACTCCACACTGTTCATTAAATAAAAATTCCATTAATTTAACTTCTTATTAATTATACTAGTTTTTCATTAATTCATTTTTGAATAACTGATTTTCTATACAGATAATTAAAAAGTGCAAAATATTTAAAATTTTAAAAGTAATGTAAATTAAAAAACCTGCACACTTAAGAGAAATGAAATACCAGTTAAATTAGAAGTAACATGAAAAAGAATAGAAAATAAAGAATGGAAGAAATGGTAAGAATTATTAAATCTTGACTATAAATATACAGACATTGCTTCTATATGGACATTATTTAATTACATAAAAAGTAGCAGTTGTTCAAGGGCTCGGAGTTTTACAATGCTTCAACCTAAAGCCATAGAAAAAGATAAAGCACAAACTTTTGCCAGTGTAAAATTTAAAGTGTAAACTAATATTGATGGTCTTCTCCATCCCAGTGTCATAAATTTCTTCCAGAATAGCATTAGGATTTATAGAATTTAATATTTTCATTGTGTAAAAGCACGAGGCAAGCACCTTTGTGCCTGTGCAAAAATTCACCACTACTACTATAAAAGTATAATAACTTTCCTAATCTTATTTTATCTTCTGTCATTGCATATATTTGTTAATGCTTGTTCGATTGCTTAATTTTGTATTTTAATACTTACCAAAATGACAGGATGGTTTTAGCATGCTAAATATTTACTACAACAAGTATGTTAATGAATGCAAGCAATTTATTAAAATACAATACTGTATATTTGTATGAGAAATCTTAATAATTTGTAGGTTTTGATGAAAGAATCTAATTAAAAAATATCTTTAACTTTATTATAGCTCTCAAAACAGAAATGAAACTTCTACTCCACGCTGTAGTACTCACGTGAATGTAGCAATAGAGTCTCCTTCTGTCGACAGCAGCATTAGCAAATCTCAAACAAACGATCGTTACTCTGAATCCGAGGATTCTGATTGTGGATTGGTCATCGATCTTGACAGAAAATCTGTCGAGGAACGAGGTAAGAAGATTCCTTTCTTAAGAAAAGATTTAATTAATTTTTTTTTTATTTTGCTGGTGCTTACTTTGTAAAAGTTTTTAAAAAATTTCATACACAAAACACACACTCTGTAATTACTGATATTTAGCTTTCTATACTAAGAAAAACACTTATGATTCAGTTTATAGATATGAACAAGTGTCTCTTCATCGTAGTTTGATGGATGAGTAAAAATTGATCTCTTCAAAATATTAAGGTGAATGTGTGCACTGACATCCTTCACAGACCATTAAATATAGAGCTTCTAAATTTGACACATATATACCTTGAAGGGTGGGAATATGCTTCTCTGAGCAATTTTTGAAAAAATTAGAAATTAGTATAATTTTAAATCTTGACTATAATTTTTTTTAAATGTCACAGCACAAAACTTAAATTTTTGGTAATGATTTTTTTTTTGTCTAAACCAAAAAAAACATTTGTTTCACAATAGAAAACATTGAGCAAATATGAAATTCAGAAATAAATATTATAATTTAAAAAAATGCATATTTAAAATTAAGTTAAAAATTTTTTAATAAAAACTCAGCATTATTATTTAAAAAAAATAACCTAGGATTATAAAATATGCAGTTTTACTTATGTTTATCTGTACAAAGTTGCTTATTTTTTTTGGCTAAGATGCTTAAAAGTACTTACTTTTTGCAACACATTCTCATTACACACCCTGTGTTAGTATGTGCATCTTAGGTCTTAGTAAAGGCCATCAACTCGAAATATCTTGAGGTGGGTCTCTGGACGAATGTGATTGACTTAATGTCCATCCTTGGTATAAGTGATAGGCTAAAATTTGCTATGACTTTAAACACATTTATATTGTTTTTAAAATTAATAAAACAATCATAAATTTGTAAGCTATCAGAGGAAGGCATAATCTATTTTGTAGATCGGCTCTAATATCTAGTAACGAAATAAAAATTAACCTTAATAATGTACCATTTTTTTATATAGTTCCCTCTCCTACATTTCAAAATTCTGAGAAAAGTAACGATGCATTCAAGTTAGAAGGACCATCAGCAGAAAGTCTTTTGGAAGAGCCTTCCTTGTCTGCAGAAGCAGCACTAGAGGCCAGCAAAAAAGCGACTGAAGATGCATGCCTTCTCTTGCATTTAAGTAGGAGTGCAGTTCCCCCAATACCAGATAGTATCAAAGTGATTCCACCTATTATCAGTAGCTTGCCAGTTTTGGCCATAGAGACTGTCGAAAATCCATTGCCAGAAGTCAAAGAACAGCATAATCATAAAGAAGAAAAAGAGTCTGACAATGAATCGATATTGAGAACCTTATTGCTGGAAACTGGAGATGTACCATCTACATCCTCACATGTAAGTATTCATTTGGGATTATAATACCAGAATATTGTGAATTTTACCTTTATGTTGTTATTGGGAATTTTAACATTGCATATACTAGTTATTTGATAAATTATGTTCCTATCTGTAATACACACAAAATTTATATTTATTCAATGGAATGAAGTGAATAAAATAACTTTCCTCGATCACAAAAAATACAAATAAAATTGTTAAAAAAATAATTTCAATGTGAAAATATAAAGAGTAGGTATGTGAATAAAATTGTTCAACAAGGAAATATAAAGAGTACATGTATTTAAATGGTATATAATTCATTAATGTTTCTTAAACCAACAAATATAAAATCTAACGAATTTTTCTAAATCTCTCAATTATTTTGTACTTAATTAAAATCAATATATTGATTGATTATGTTTCTTACATACATATTTTTTAAATCTCGATGACAAATAGATCATTCATTGAATTGCATATTTTATAATTTTGTTTCAGTATTTAAAAATATTTAATTTCAATGTAAATAAATTAATTTCTTATTAAATTGTCGAATTTTCTTTCTATTCTTTGTTCTTTTGTTGTTGTTTTTATACTTTTGTCATAACATGCAATAATTTAGTGAAATGTCTTATTATTATTTTATTTTGATTTAAAGAATTCCTTTAATTTATCACTTTTGTCTGATTTGTGCTGCAATACTCGTAATAGAAAATGTTGACAACTTTGAATTACTTATTTTCACTGGTCTGATCTTTGTAAAATCAAAAACTCCTGCTTATCAATAAAATGGCCAAAACAGGATACAAGAAGCTGACCGGGGAAATCAGGAATTGTCAGGGAATTTTGGGAAGTCAGGAAAAATCAAGAAAATTTATTATAAATTTGAAATTGATTATTTGCTGGTACTATTTCATAAGTAGAACAAAACATCATTGGTAACTAATGAAAATCAATTTTTACCAATAGTGGAGCAGATTATGGGAAAGAAAGATGAACCATCTTTTCTAATGTATTGCATGTATAAATAAATATGTAATATTTCCATTAAACTTAAACCTCTAAAACATTTTTCATTTTATGCAATAAAGAAAAAAATTGATCAGGGCCAATTTTTGACTTTTTCCTCAATTATATAAGTTGAGCATTTAGCCAATTGCAAGTGATTTTTTAAAAAACTATTATAGTTGATGAGTTAAAATTCAATTTTGATTTCATTCAAGAAATTTTCTTACTTTTTATAGAATTTTTCTTCATTTTTTATTTGCAGAAAAAGGGTAGGTTTTGCTTAATTGAAGCTGAATGGAAATTCAATAACTTAAAGGTGTTTTTTTTTGTTTCGGAGAATTAAATTATCAGTGAGTGTGTATAATAATTCAGGTTATTATATTTTATATGGATTTTAGTTAAAAGAGTAAAGCTATTTTTCAAATAAATTTAACAACATATTCTGCAATAATTAAAGAGAATAAAACATCATCATTCTGCAGATATTAGAAACTCCCTGAAAAATATATGAGGGAAATTTCTTGAAAGATCTGGAAATGACAGAGACATGTCATTCAAGCTGCAGAAATGCTGACACAGAAATGCACAGCAGAAATGCTGCTATAATTTTTTCTTGCTTATTAGCAGTGCACATTTGTTGTTAATTTATTTTTTTAACAGATTAAAAGGGAAAAGGTAATTTTTGTTTTGTTTTAGCATATGTTTATTATGCATTACCTATTTATTAATAAGTGTTTTTAACAATATTTTGTGATGAAGAGCCATGGATAATAAAAAAGTTTTGCATGTTATATATATTTGTAGACGAATATAACTAAACCAAACAATAATTTTAGGAAATTGCATCACATTCCCAGCCAGGCCCATCTGTAATTTCCAGCGATTCCAAAGAAACGTTCAATGAAGATGTTATGAAATATCTCCTGTACCAAGACAATTTTGATGAAACGGATGACGATCCTATTTTTGAATTTGTTGACAAGAAAATACCTTTAGGTACTGTAATCTATATAATTTTAAACCTAAAAGATTTTATAAACATTAAAAATTTTTGTAATTCAGCTTGATAAATAAATTATTAGCTTTATTGTATTATGGAATGCAATTAAACCTTACCATAAATCAAAATTTTTTTCCTAGTGATTCGTTAAACTAAAATCTTTATATTAATATAACTATTTATCAATGAATATATATTTTCACTCCAAAATTGTTATGTATAAAAATGATTCATTATGTATGAAATTAAGTGTAAAATGTTATCTTTTTTCAGAGGAATTAGAAAAAAACATAAACGAAAGTCTCCTTTCCGAAGCTGAGGAGTGGGGTAATGACCCAACATTAACTGTTAAAGAAAAAGTAAAGAGACTGAAGCATGAAGTTGCTTGTCTTCATTTCTTAGCAGAACAAAAAGATAAAGAGCGCCTTGCCATTTTGTGTTTTAAGAGGTATTTTTAGTATGAATATGTTTTATTGAAAAACAGGTGAAATTTCATAAAAATAATTTAAAAATTCAAAATGTATAGCTAATAATTATTCTATCATCGAAATAGTTGCTGATGACATTATTTGCTAAGCAAACCCTTATTGGAAATTTATAATTTCTCTCATTTTATTCCTTTTTTACTATTATAAGGATTTTTTTTCCAAATATAGAATTTTGCTGATTGGCAAAAAAACTTAGGAACTTCTATTTAAAAAATTGCAAAATCATTTGTATTAATGAATTTTTAAATACAAATTTATCTCATGAATTTAATTCAGTTTCGTTGAATTATATTATTTTAAAAAGTGATAATAAGTTATGCAATTTACAAAAAGCAGTGTTTAAGTAAATGAATTATTTGAAATTATTGGCAAGATTCTTCATTTCATTGAAATTATGAAAAATATTTTTTAATTGTATATAAACTTACCATAGATATAAAGAAGAAATATTGAAAAGACTTAAGATTGTGGATCATATTCGAGATTGGGTCCATGTGAAGAAACCCCCACCTGAAGAAAAAAAGCCTAGAAGACACCATCGACATGTGGCTACAGCATCCACTGCTCGTAATGCGATTGCTGAAGGTATTAAAAAATAAGTGCAGTTTTCTTACATGTCTTCTGGCCCATGGCTAGAATTATTGGATCATGACTAGAATAGAAAATCTGTGTATATGTGATTTTTAAATCATTAGCATTCGTTTTCAATCAATGAAATGCTTGAAGGGGCATAAAGAATTATCTTTCATATATTTTAAATCAGTAAATGTGTAGCTGAAGAACTTGTTATACATTATTTTTTCTTGCATTTGTAGGCATATTCATATTTTAAATTTCATACTGAGTCATTATTATACTGGAATCCTTGTCTAGTGTATGAAACATGGAATAATAAATAATACATAAAAGGTACGCTTATGAATAATCATAAATATTACATGCAGTAATAATGAATAAACTTTCTTAGAAAATAATTTTGATACGATAAATATTAGGATGCACAAATATCAGTAACTCTTATATTTTTAAAACACTATAAACTTCAGATATAAAAGAAATTCTTGAATCAAACACTTTGTCTCAAAAATAGCTAGATGTTATAGAATTAATTTTAGATTGTTTGTAAAATTCTGTATCATTTAAACTAATATTAATACAAATGCAATGAGTGATAGTAAATAATGCAATTCAGTTGATAATAAAAAATTATACTTTTTGAAATTGCATATGATAAATTAATTAAAAAAATTACATTCTGTTTTTATTCAAAAAATGTTTTAGGCTGTGTAAGTAAAGAATTTATACAATTGAGTCTTCAGATCTTTAAAAAATGTGAGCAAAATGCCCATATAAGTCTTTTATTATTTCTTAAATGAAAGTTAAATTTTTCCTGAAAGAAAAATTAATTTGTGAATTTTCTGGGTTCACCTTCAACCTTCTAAGTGCTGTGTCAAATTATTTTGTTTTAAAATGAAAAGCAATTCGTTTATAGATGTCATAATTCAATATGAAATTTGCTAGGTGTCTAAATGATTCTTAGTTCAGTTAATACAATAGAACATTTTCAAATAAAATAAGTCTTTCAATTAGATATTGCAGACAAACAAACAAACAAAAAAGGATTAAGGAAAGTTTTGAATATAATTTCTTAAACGTGTTTTAAGATATTAACTGACAGAAAATTTTTGAACTGACCATCTTTGAAGTTAGAATGCATCATCAAATTACAATTCTTAAAAATGGCAAGGGCAATATATTTAATCGACTAACTCGAAATTTAAAAACATAAATTAAATGAATTATTTGATGCCTCACAAATATGTCTTAAGTTGTTTAAATGCTCAGTTACGAACTTTTTTATGAAATGAGTAAATTTTATTTTCATGCTTTTAAAGCAATAATTCAAATTAGTTTTTAGAATGCTTTGTTTTTTCAGTCTTGGACCTAAAACAAATATTCAATATATATATATATATATATTTAATGGTTTCTGTACAAAATTCATTTACCTGATATCGAACACCAATATTTTAAAAAAGTATGTTTACTTGTTTATTATAAGATATGTAAACAAATATTTTTAAAAAATGCTTTTATGATTAAATTTTTTTTCTTCCAAAGTTGAGATTCATCCAAGATTGTCACCCAATCATCGAGTCATCCGCTTAGCATATCGCACCACTGTTAAAAAGGATGCACCATCGGCTACTGTGACCAGTAGTGAAAGCCTGTCACCTCAGTGTGTTGAGAAGTTACCGGCTGTATCAACAATGATTGCTGATGCGTCTGAAAATTATGGTGTGGACATGAGAACAGTTTCTCGAAACAGCAGTACAACTAAAACTATCGTTCAAGAAGTTGTGTCATCCAGAGAGTCCATCTACAGTCCTGCCGCTTGTGGGTAAGATATGACCTGACATACTATTTATTTTTATACATATTTTTTAATTTTCGACATTTTTTATTTAAATCATCTCAGTTGCATTTTAAACCCATAATTGGAGATCTCATGTGACGAGAGACATAGAGTCAAAATGACTTCATTGTCAGTTTTCTGTTTCGTCTTTTATAAAAAGCATCGGAACTTATGTTGGAAACATAAAGTAATATTCTGGAAATCATATGTATAATAAAACATTGTAATTTAAAAATAATAAAATAGTGATAAGTTACTTACATTAATAAACTATATGAGAACATTTACAACTCTAAATATTCAATTCAGTCATCCATCCAATCTAGATTAGGAAATGAGAGTGCACTTTAACTTATCTAGCAATGAAATCTTTGATAAAATTTACTTTTTTTTTATTCAATACTTCTCAGAAAATAGGTAATTTAAAAATAAAATGAAATTATTTTCATGCAGTGTTAAGGTTGTGTCAACTTTTAGCCACTAGATCATGTTTCCCCCCATTTTAAACATTTCTGAAGGTAATAAAATTGTGTGTCTAAAGTATTTTAGGTATTCAAAAATCACTGAACAGTTTTGTATGTTTGATTATATGGATTTTTTTAGATAAATTCCATAGAGTTAAGTAATTAGTGATTCTTGAACAATAAAAGATAATTATGACATGAGAATGTTTATGCAGATGATTATTTATTAATAGTTTTTCTAAGTAAAATAGTTATAGATTCAGAATAACATGATATTTTAATTTTTTATTATTATAAAAATATATTGTACATTTTTATTTTTATAAATTCTGAAATATTAAAAACATATTTGTAATTCTTCTATCTAAATTCCCTATAAATTTTCAGCGATATTGAATTTAAAAGACATGAAAACTAGTATGAAAATTGTAGGTAGTATAAAAATTAATTTTAAATACAATTTGATAATTAAACATTCCTATGGGAATATGTTTGTTAAGGATAAACAGCTTTAGTGTTAATTAATATATTTTAAAAATGAATATAATATGTAATTATGAAAATTAAGACAAATATTCAAAAAAAAAAAACATTTGATCTATAAAACTATTTTTCTTAGTATGAAATATAACAGATGCACCTAATAGTTGTTTCGCTAAATGCTGTATTTATTCATTAGATTGTAAATCAATAAATAATTGATAGTTGGAGAAATAGCTTAGCTACTTTTCTACTTGTACAGTAGTAGCAAAAATGCATGCACTTTATTTAACAATATTACAAATCAACTCTTTTCTTCTTCCTCTTCTTCTTCTTCTTTTTTTTTAGTATCTTATGAATAATGTAGTAGTTATGTACTGGAGTAGTGTAATGCATTACAGATGTCTACCTCATTAACTAAACTGACATTTTGGTTCAAATATATTTTTAATTAATCTATTGCTGTATTGAAAGAAAAAAAAATCTAACTTCTGTGCGTCATCTTGCAGATCTCCCATGGCACAAGAACAACGAATTGGAGAATCTGTTCAATTCTTTCATAAGACAACTACCAGGGAATCTACTTTCAGTCCTTCGCATTCAAGATCTCCTTCACTGCCTGAGTTGTCTCCTGGTGCCAAGTCCACACATCACATCACCAAACGTGTGTTTAGTTGCAGCTCCAGTTCTAGTCAGTCTCCGCCATCCTTGCAGCCTGAACTCAGGCCAAATGTTGGGAGTCCTCTTTCTTCACCATCATCTAGTTTTCAACCACATTATCCTCTGTCACTGGTGGTCACTGCTTCTGGTAAGAACCGGGAAATATTTGGTTTTATGTCAGTGACCAGCTTTGCTTGGAATATAAGGAACTTTAAAAATCATATATTGTTAAGTTTTGGAATATTTACTTCTAAAATATTGCAGTTAAGGGGTAGAGATTCACACATTTTGTTAGGCAGTATCATTCTTAATTATGAGTGAAATATTTTCTTCTAAATGCATTTTCTGTATTCCTATAACTGTAGAAAAAAATTATTTGCAAAAATTTGATTAATTTATTAGATAATATGTTTATATAATTTTTAACTAGCATGGTAAGTATTTTGAGCTTTTGGATTAAAAGAAACGAACTGCCATTTTTATTTTATTACTATGCCATTTTATTTAATCAGTAATTTTTGTTAGTTTGTTTGAGAAACAGGTAATAATAAAATCATGCTGCTAAATCTAGTTCAGGACTTTTCCCTAATCCTACATATTAAAAAAAGTGCAAAATGAAACCAGAGACCATTTCTAAATCAGATTTTATTGCTATTATGAAAGTTATAATAATAATTTTGAAATGCATTAAAGTTTAAAAGTATTTTAGTTATCAGCTGAAAACCTTTTAATTATATAAACAAGCAACATTGAGATTAATCATCTACCTTGCTACTACTATTTCAAACAATTTTGACTCATTTTCAACTACAAATTTGGAGCTCCCCACCCCATATGACGTAACAATGAAATTCCTGTTTTATAGATACCAAAACAGAATCGTCCAAAACTGTGCAGATTGCTTCATCATCTGGTAAGTCTCGTTCAGAAGCGCCAAAGAACAGTCCTAGATCTAGTCCGAAGCGTACTTCCAGCAGCTCTTATTCGGTGTGGAGCAGTGTGCATACTGGAAGAAGCTCTTCAGCTGCCCTTGACCTCCATAAAGACCGAGTTAAGGAGACCTCAACAAAGCGAACCACAAGCCATTCATTGATGGTGGCTCCACCTCCAACCACTATCCTTCAGTCAACTTTGAAACATCCCATTCATCAGCGTCCTCGATCAGAGGCTTCTCTTGAGAAACCCTTGAAAAACACTGAGGAAAAAATATTTTGCCCTAAAACTGAGGAGGTAAATCATGTATTTATTATAATTGTTGTTCTAATATTCCATACATTTTACCTTTTTAATATAATTTATAGTATAGACACACAGCATTGCAATTATATTCAATATAGTATTTAAATACCAGTTCTGATGAAATTCAAATGTTTTTTGTGCAAGACATCATAGTTAACAATACTTAGTTATTTAAATTTTTAAAAAATATTATTTTTCTTTTATAAGCACTTTATAATGTGTATTAAAATATTTTTTAAAAAATTTGGCAACATCTTTCACTAATATGATTATACTGACTAACATCATCCGTCTTTTCCTTTCTTCTTTACGCTTGCTATTTCTGAATAATAAAAGCTGTTGCTGCTTGTGCATAAATAACTATATTGCATTCATAATCAATTTATGCATGCATGCATGTCACTATTTTTATTCTTTCTGTACCTTTTTTATGAAATTCATTTTCATGCTCCTCTTATTATTTAGGCAGTTAAAATAACTAGCTTTATCGCCATATACACTTTTTTAGCTATTAAATTATTTTTCCTAAAGGAGTAATTATAATTTTTTTAAAATCATCATAGATCCCATATATTAAAAATGAAACCTTTCAACTTTTAATCATATTATTTCCAAAAATAAAATCGTCTTTAATATCAACATTTACTTTTTGGAACTTGAGAACATTTACTAATTTTCACACAAACACAAAATGCGAGTTGCTTGTTGACAAATCTATTTAGCAATAAATTTAAATTTCTCACTTCTCTTCTTAAGGAACCAAGACCCTTATGTTATTCAACAATTGCAACATGCTGTAATTCCATGCTATATGGGAGTGGTCCCTCAACTCCGAGGTGTATGGGTTGTGGAATCTTAGATGCTAAGTTTCTGTGCTCTGGCTGCCGCCAACACTGGTATTGCGGTGCTAAATGCCAGGTCAGTCTCTTAAACTTTCTCATTCTTTCTTACTTAATAGGCTATAGTAATTAAATAATCATAGAATATACATTTTTCAGTTTTAAAAATAATTCGTTTGGGGATTAAATAATAAAATATAGCTTGTTATTTGAGATAAATGCGATAAATATAAACTATTAACCTCTTAATACCATAATATCAATGACCAAGTTTTTTTTTCTCATCAAATTAGGACAATTTTGACTCTTTGCACTTGGGAAAGTAATTTTGAATCATTCTTTTTAAACTAAGATTCACGTTTATTGCTTGGAAAAATGAATAGATAATTATTTAAGTTGAATTCCCTCGTTTGCATCTTCTTCCTACTTTTCAGTATTTTTAGCAATCAAAAGTAATTAAATAAATAAAACATCAAAATGCACGGACTTGAATGGTAAATGGATAGTCACCATCCGAGTGCCAAGGATTAAACTTATAAGCAAAAATTATGCGCTCATTAGATTCTTAATTAGTTTAATATGCTGACACATTTCTAAAACTGAAGTGAGGTAACCTAATCAAAATAGTAAAGAAAAACACATTAAATAAGGAAATAATCTTATCGAAGAAGAGCAAAAAGGTTCTTAAATTAATTGTTAAAATTATACATAATATTATGGAGTATATTATTTAGATCTAGAACCTACATAAAATAGTTCATTAAAAATTTTATAAATTTCCAATTCCTTAGCTAAATTTATCATTTTATGGATTCTCTTTAAAGGATTTTTGTCATTGCTATCAACAAAAAATGCACATAATTATAATAAGAATTTTTTTTTTTTTTGTCATCAACAGAACCAGATATTTAATTTCCTAATGCTATCCTATCTAGAAAGGACTCCAGCAATAACTTCTATACTATTAGTTAAAATTTCCATTAACTACAATCAAATCACGTTATGAAAACAATCATTAAAAAAGATGAAATGAATAAGTTTTTAAGAGTACCACTGAGTTTTTGAAAGGAAAATTTTACTTTTCTAAACTTGCTTAGTTTCTCCTCCTTACTCAGACTCTTTTCTGGGAGGTTTCAGGTCTTTTTTCATGCGCAATATATATTAGCATGCAAGTATGTACTTTTATTAGCTTTATAATTGAAAAATTAAATTTTCTCTTCTAGTTCTTTTGTTTATGGAATGTATGAAAACTTTGTTAAATTATTTGATTTTGTTTCTTTAATAATGAAAGAATTGTTTTACATAAGGAACCATGATCTTAGAATTTTGAAATGGATATGTGTTATACTTATTTTGAAAAGGGCATTAATGTAATAATTAATGAGAGATTCATAAAATAACAGAATTATGTTGGAAGTAAAATGTTAATTTAATAAAAATAATTTTTCAGTGTTTCCAATTTTTAAAACTGATTTTGACTGGGTTTGGTGTTGATTTGAATTATGAAAACAACTATTCTTCATCAGCTCAGAATTTTTAAGATTTTGAATAACCTAAATTTAAAAAGGGCATACTTTTTTTCAAATAAAAAATATGCTTGAAAAAAAAATGGGAAACATGTCAGTATTTATTTTTTTGCAGAAAATATTATATTGAAGGAAAAACAGTATGTCATAGTTTTAATTATGTTGAAACTATTAATGGGTAATTTATATGGACTTAAAAATATTAAATTATTGAAATTTCCGTAAAATTTTTTTGGGAATTTGTTTATCTCTATTCAACAAGAGGAGCTCATGATATATTTTCATATTGTGCTTATATGATGTAGCAAAATACAACAATATTGGATTTTAAAAAAATGACTTAGGAGGGTGGCAGCATGATTGCTGAAGAACTAAATGCCATTCACAAACTTTCTGTTAGATGATATAGAATTATTTTGCCTCTGCTCCATATGAAACTATGGTCAAATTTTTTTGGAAATTCACGATCAAAGCATCTCTTGCCTTGCATGCATAGGGAAGAATAAATCAATAAATAAAGCTTGTAGTAAATGGGGAAGGGGATCTAAAAGCATTTTTTTATATGATTTCTAAATTTTCAATTCATAAATGTGATGTAATGAAAAGCAAGATTAGAATTTGTCCTTTGCTGCCAAAAATGTTCTAGGGTTATTGTAAAATTGAAAATAATGATTTAAATTAATGCTGGACTTAAAAATTTCTGAAATCTTTGTTGTAATATAGTATATTTTTTTTCCCCATGTGTGTAATAAGTATTTCCAAAAATATATGGAAACGAATACAAACAAAACAATTATAAATGAATGAATACAAGTGATTTTACTGGAATATAAGGGAAAATGGGATATTCAATCCATGATAAATTACCTTTGGAATCTGCAAATAGATTCTCATTCTAGAGTGAACTTCTTCACTAACAAAAGAAGCTCTTAGAGTAGAACAAAAAATTTTTTTGGTTCTTAATTTTATTCTTTCCATTTCAAATACTTAACTAAGTTGTAGATTTATAAAAATGTTACTGTCTTTTTCTCAAATTGAACTGTTTTACATAATTTATGCATTAAAATAGGATATAAGCATTCAATTCTAAACTAAGCTTATTAATTTAATATGTTGACTATCATATCTGACAAATTGGTGCTTATAGGGAAAATTAAAGTTATATGTGACACATAAAATAGCTATAAAATCACTTAAAAAATCTTTGGCACTGGGATGTGTATTTATTTATATTTTATTCTAATGTGCATATATTTCATTTATATTTTGTACGAGAGTATTATAAAATGCTTCAAGATACGAAAAAAATTTAAATAAATGAATTTATTTTCTTAACTCTTTTATTTTGCAGACCATAAGATGGCCAGAACATTCCAGAGACTGTTTTGGACGACATTACAGTTCATGTTCAAGCCCCGGCTATCCATAACTGAGTTGGAACAAACAAGAATTCACCGCATCATTGTCTTTTTTTTTTTTAATCTTCTAAACATGGGATGACTAAAGAAGGTTTCCCTCTTGCGATTTCTTTTTTTAGTGAATTCTAGTGACCATCAGCACAAATGAATATGTTGTCTTTGTTGTAGTTTACCTAAATTAAATTAAACTTCTTATGTTTCAGCTTTGAACTTGAATACTAAGTCATATGGTAGTCTTGAATTATATTAGAAAAACAATGCTGTTATGTTGCTGCAGTTTATTTCCAATATTATAGGCATCAACACTAGGAAGAACTATACTTTCTTATATTTTTTTTGAAACTAAGCCTATAATGGAATGTCACCCCATATTTAGCAATTTATTTGGCAGATGAACTATGTCCAAATATTTATTGATGTGTGCTGGATGGTAAATCACACACAAGAAGACTGTGAATAAAGATGGAAACTATTTAAAGAGTGTTTTGGATTTACTTAGAACAGAGAAATGATGTTTAATGTGCATCAATATCCCTACTTGAATACACAAACACATGAATATTTTTGGTTTTGGAATCGAAAGTGCATTCTCGGATTCTACTTTTAAAATGTTTTTTATTGTGCCATCCCAATGTGTGAACTTTTATGTTGCCATTAGTAGTTTTCAAAAAAAGGATGATATTAAGTGCAATATAGAAAATGTTCCAAATTTTTTGCTAGTAGTTGTTTTGATTTTGTATATAAGATGTTACACTAATCATTACTGGGAAGGAAAAAAGGAAACAAACTGTATGTACTTTTAGTAAAGAAATCTTAGTCTGTTTTTATTCTTGATTGGTATGTACAAGTCTTTCAATTTTAAAGCATCTTTTAAATTAGCATTGCATTTTATATATTATAACAAAAATGTTGAGAATCTCTACATATTCAAATTAACTCAATATACTTATGTTATATTTTATTATTCCTGCTGTAGCTTAAAATTTTCTATAGGAAATGCAGAAACAAATTTCTAAAAAAAATTATACATTACATTGATTCATATGATCATAGTCTCCATTTTCATTTTACCATTAAACATTATAAATAAAAAGTAACAAAAACTTAATACATCTATTCATTGGTTTTATTATTATTTATGCATTCCTGGGCATCATAATGATAATTTATATTCATTTTAGCATTTTTTTTTAGTTTCATATAAATCATGCTTGCTGAGAGTATTAAAAGGAGAAAAAAAAAAATCGAGCTTTTTTTTATCGATACACAAATAATGTGGTCCAAAGAATGAAATTTTGCGCTCTTTAAAGTGATGAAAAAGCATAGAATCAATACCCCCCCCCCTTTTTTAGCTTATTACTGTGTATATATATATATTATCTAATAGCCATGATTATTGTTTGATGCACTGTGTGTTCCACTGTTTCTGGCACTTGTGAGCTTTGTTACATAAACAAACTCTCCTTTCTTTTGAGGTGAGTTGGTTTTTGCTACTTCATCCTCACTCTTTTAGAATCAATAAAGTAGAATTTGATGTTTTAAAATATTTGTTGGTGGTAAGTTTTATGAAAATTTATTGCATTATTAATTTGTAGAATGTTTTCGAAGATATCGATGAGAGTAAAATGTTATATAACTATTATAAACATATGGAAATTATGCATGTACAAATAATTCTTAAAAATATACTTGTATGTGTTGGCATCTTTTTTAAGCATTATTTATGTTTGTAGATATTTAGATTAAAATAATTGAAGGGTTACTGTATATTTACATCCTTCAAGATAAAAAATACTAATCAAGATATGTTGGCACTTGTATTATAACTATTACGAAGTTCTAACAATAAAATGTGACATTTGATGAAAAGCACTAAATAAAATGTTCATTAGTTTATACATTAACTTAAAATTTCTTTAATCTAAGTCATTATCATTTTTAAATAAATAAAATAATATAATGAAACTAAATGTTTTTTAAAAATCACTATTGTTCTTATATTATTTTTAACTTAAAAAAAGTGTTTTGAATTTTAACATATTAAAAAATGATTAGCAGTTTATATACTATACATGCTTCAAAAAGATTGTTAAATATTTAAATTATCTGCAATAGAAGTTGTTCCAATAATTATAATCTGAAAAGTTTTTTAAAAAATTTTTAGATTGGTAACATGTAACAATTTGCATTTAAAACCAGTAAAACATATAATTATTTGAAAAGACCCTAAATAATACTGAACATTTGGGCATATTTATCATAGATACTTGAGTTACTCAATTACAAATTGTACTTATAAGAGTGAGGTTATGTAGGAGTATGAAATTTTTGTCTATCGTAATAGAAAATTAATGACCCAAACGAATATCTTGATTAATATTTGATTTGTTCCCTATGTAGCTCATGATATATGCTTGTTTAGATTTGTGTCACTATTATAATGGGGAAAAATGATGATATGCTTTTGTGCGCCCTTTACAGATGTTATCCTTCATGTATAAGCTGTATTTGTTTCATATGTATATTTGTGTTTGCTTCTTGTGCAATATATTGGCATCATAAATGTAAAGAAAATAAAAGTCTACTGTTATTCAATTAAATCTCTTGTCTTCATAAATATTTCTGAAGAAAACAAAGTTTCTTAAGTTCCAAAATGCAATACTATGCATAGCATTTATCATTGTTAGAATAATAGATATACTAATTGGTTAACATTCTTTTTAAAAATTATTTATTGACAGAGTTATCTGTCAATAAATAATTTATGCGAATATGCATAATAATTTATGCATAAATATGCGATAACTATTCAATTTCAATGCACGTTATTAAAATATTCTGATTGAATGAATATACTGATATTTAGTTTACTAAGCCTTTGAGAACGATAAAATTCCATTAAAATAAATTATTTATTTCATTCTTTTCTACAAGATAATTTATAAATTTATAATGCATATATAGAAACAGCCCATTCCCAAATATATGACCTAATGTAGCAGAAAGGCAGGCTGAAGTTCTTTGCCCACCAGTACCAGAAAACACAGTTGTAACACCAAAACTCCCTTTTATAGTATGTATTTTCTCATTTCAATACTTAACATCCACTTATCTCGAGCTATGTGGAATGTTAATACAGCCAAAGTTTGATGAATTGTGGAAGCAGCTGCCAGTAATGTGCCGAGTTCAAATAGAAGGCTCTGTACTGGTAGTTAGTTTTCCAAAGCTTTTATGTGCAAAATTAAACAAAGTACAGGTGCACTTTTTTACTCTTAAGTTCTTAAGACACAAAGAAAAAGCTTCTTCACTCTTAGCATTTAATTTGTTTTTTCTTACTTTCATTCAACTTCTACTAATCGGTGCAACTACTTTGCAATATCTGCTTGATTTCCCCCCCCCCCCAGTCTCCCACTGTACTTTTCCTAACTCTGAAGCTATATTTCTTACTGCTACACCAGAGTCTAGTCACTGATTAGCATTCAACTTCTCCTCCACAGTCACTATGGTACATTAAAAAAAACTAAGCTTACCACAAGAAAGATTTACAAATGCTGTACATATTTTCTGTCAATCTGTACAGCAGTAACAATTAAAGACTGTTACATACTGATAAAACAATGAGCAGAACACTTCTCTTCACTTGTCACAACCTGTATTTTGCACGCATAGCAAATACCTGCTTCCAATGCTGTATCAATAATGCCAATGCAATATCTTGCCTTCACCATTAAAAAAAAAAAAATAAAACTAAGCCAGACAGTCATGAACTGTATTCTTGGGAGTGTACTATATATAAATACTTAGAATAACCAGTGTTAAAACATATAAATAAAAACAAATATTAAGATATATATTTTACTTGCAATATTTACAATCTGCTATGTGGGTAAGAGGATATCATTGGATTCCCCATACTTCTTCAAAAGCAGAGCATAACTTGGAACAAGTCAAAGCAGCTGACAGAGGATATCCACTTATTGCAATTGTATCTTCAGCATAATCTACATTCACCTGTGAATGGAAAAGAAAAGGTTGTAACTTTAGAGGACTCTTAGAAGATTTTCCACAAACACACATTTTATTTTCATAAGCGTAGAACAATTTATCCAAGAATTCCTCATTTCTTAAAATATGAATCTTAATATAATTTCAAATAAACAACTAATAGTTAAACAAATAAAGTTTAACTCGATAACTGACTTTAAAAAAAAGTTTTTTTTTTTGAAGGATAGGCTATGTGTATGCACAAATAACCGTATAATATTATTCAAATTATATTTTGTATGAAAAATATATTTTTGAAAAACGGTATTGTTATAAAATGATCATTAAAATATAAAAGATTAAGTAAGTAACAGACAACTGCTAAATTATATATTATGTACGATATTACATTATAATATAAAAATCAAACCAAAAATATATTGCTTCAAATATTACAATTTTGTTCAAGTTATAGAGGAATTTCAAATTTATTCACTTGTTATAAAGACACAAAGCACAGACCACAAGCGTTCTGCTACACACAATGTTGACTGATAAAAACTGTTCGGCATACCAAACATATTTTTGGAGCTGAGCCGTGTGTATAAAAATACCAAAATTTTTGAATGGGAATCATGGCAGTTAATAAATTAGAACATCTCTCAGTAAGATAGATTTTTTAATGAAGTAAATTGAAAAAAAAAATTGTATTGAATATTTGAAATCTATTCTAACAAATAAATACCTCAGGAGCATTGCAACTATTACTAACTTTCAAAATCAACTACCTTGGTTTTATTTTAATTTCATATGTATGACAGGTTTCAATACATATGGATTGTAAAAATTTTTAACATTAACAATAATTAATATGTAACAATTTTCATCACATAAAGGATTTATTTAACCTTTTGGGTGCATATTTCATTTTTTAAATTTGGAGCATAATTTTTTGAACATTAAAAAGCATAAGTCAATTGTACCTAAAAGGTTAAAAATCAAATTTTCCAAGCAAATTTGACTTTAAAAAATATTTTAAACAGAAGATACATATTTTTATTGACTTGGAAGTTCTTTTTCTTATAATTTAAAATATCAGTTATTAATTTTATTTAAATGTAAAAAAGAATATTTTTATTTAAATATTCTTTTTTATTTTGATAAAAAATTGATTTGCAAAAGTGTAATATGTAATAATTTATAAATATACTCTTTGTATAATGGCATGGTTCTTTAAACAATCATAAATATTTATATACATACATTTTCAAGTTGTACCAATTCAATCACTGTACTTCAAGAATATTAGATATTTTTCACAATATAAAAAATATATTCACCAATTTTATTGGTTTTAGTTATTAGTCTTGAATTAAATTTTACTTCTCACTTGCAATATTAAAAGAAAGACATTAAGGAATGTTATTTAAGATTAAAAGTTAGAAGATATTTATGTCCACTTACTTGTCCATGAGCCATAGCTCCTACAACAATCACTATTGGCTCATCCAGAGGAACCAATTCTCTAGGATTGACAATTTTCCTAGCGGAATATGATGTACACAATTTTTTGCAACCAACTGGTAAATGATCAGTTATGGGATTTTTGATCACCTAATCAAAAATCATTATATCAGAAAGTAGATATTCATCCAATTATAAAATTATTTTAATCAATAAAGATCATTCACTTAAAAATATCATTTTTTTTTTTTTTGTAAAATTAGACAATTCAAATTATCCCTTAATATACATTTTAATTTAGGGAATACATTTTAATATTCCATTTTTTATTAAACATTAAAAATGTAATAAATCTTGACATGCCAAAATAGAGTAATTACATTAGCTTAAAAATATAATCAAAAGAAGAAATTCAAGAATCTGGATATATCTTCAAAAGAAGATATAACAAAACTTGAAATATCATTCCACTGTGGTCTAAAAATTAACAATTACACATTGTCAAGACATTAAAAAATACAAAGTTAAAACTTCAGATTGTCTATTTAAATAAATTCTTGCAAAATATTTTTTAATCTAATGCTCCAATAGAACAAAGTATTCATATATTTGTTGGCATCAGTTTGTCATTATGCATAACATATAAACTATATTAAATTTCTACACTAATGCTAAAGTAAGGAAAGTACAAAAGCAGCACATTAAAAGAAATTCAAAATTTTTGCATTTCATATGTCATATATATTGTAGAATATTCAGTTCAAAATAAATAAATTGTATGTGAGGTTTATATTAAATTCATTTCCATTTTATTATGTTAGTAATTTTTAAATAATAATAATAATAATAATAAAATTTAAGTTGTGATACAAAATATTTTACTTGCCTTCATTAACCTGTGATTACCATCCGATGACCTGATTTTAAGTTTGTGTAGAAGTTGTACTGATGAAGAAAAAATAAATACATAAAAGACAAATCAAATTTCTGACAAACATATGCACTTTTAATTAAAATTTACCATATAATATGATAAGTTAAATACTTGTTAGTTCAAGTAGCTTCAAGAAATACATAAAATTTTATATTTATTTACTTTACTAGTTTATTTGACATTAATATGTTTACTTACAGTAAACAAATTAATATCATAAAAATGAGTAAAAAGTGCAGCAGCCAGTATTTGATTTAATATCTATACGTATATTCAATAAGTATTATATATATATATATATATAATGAAATGTGTCAGAAATAACATTTGTAAAGGAGTTTTCAAGCAGCATGTTATTAAAGCTACAACAACCTTAAATATAAAATATTTTATAGTTAAAAAAAAAAGAATATTTTAAATTATTAACAAAATTTTCAAAAACACCAACTACAATTATTTAAAAGAAAATATGACTTTTGAAATTAAAACTAGTTTTATCTGTATTAATGAGTGGCAAAATTTATAAAATATTTAAAATTCTATACGATAGATATAGTTTTTATTTCCTAACAATTTTCTGAACTTCAACATGGGATATTCTAAATCTTGATAAACAAACCAGAATGCAAGCCATGGTACAAAATATTATGGAAAATCCCTTCCTTTTTTACTTAAATTTTTTTAAACTCAAAGATAAGAAGAAGAAATATAAGCATTTTATTACCTTCTTTGAGATTAATTTGCTCACATTAATTAAATTAAGATAAGTTTTCTCTGCATTTTAAAACTGTAAGAAAAATTCTATAGAAGTGAACTTTATAAAAAAAATTATACCCCTAACATTATATAAATAAATATTCCAGCCTGACATGAAAAAAAAAGAAAAAAGATAGGAAGACTCCCAGGCAGATAAACAAAAAACACTAAAATGTAAATTTACACATTTATTTAAATACTTTATAGGATATTCATCATCATTAAAGAAAATGAGCAAATATTGCTGCCATCACCGAAAATGTCGAACATGTATATTCTCTTATTCTCCCAAATCAAATCCTTGTCTACAGAAATAATCTTTTTTCTTTGCCAAACAGTGATAAGCAATTAGCAAGACAATATAATATTCTGAATTCATTTTGGGATATATATTTTGCATAAATCAATTCAAGAAATTACTGGTGAATATGAGCATTTTGGTAGCTTAATAACCACATACCACTATCTTTCTCCTACCCAATTTAAACAATATATACACAGGACAAAGCAAAAAGGAGGTTTTATATCTACTGTATAATATTAGTTTAATTAACATTTAAATTAATAATTCAGAATAACGATGATATACATTTTTAATAGGGATAAACACAAAATTAGTGAAAAATCTTGACTAATTTGAAATGTTTAGTCACTTTACTTAAGCTTCTTAAATTTTATTTAAGCCATATGAAAATATTTGATAAACAAAATAAGATTTGTAACTTTAAATTAAATAAAAGTTAATAATAGTAGGCAACAGTAATAATAGATATAAAAAATAATAGCAAAAATGTGGCAAAAACTTTAAAGATTATTATAAGTAAAAAATACAAATTTAGATTCAAATGATTTCATTTAATTTTTCCATATTTTTCCTACAGCTATTTCAAAATTTCAGTGGCTACTTAAAATAATAATCACTTAATAGATGATCAAAAAAAACCTGAAATACATCAATATTTCTAATAAACAGAAACAAAATTTTCATTATAGTAATAGGACAAAGCATATGAAAATAGGATAAATAAATTAACTTAAAATGCTGAATTTGGTTTATCTTGAACTTACCCATTAATGCAGCAAATCGCTTAAATGTCCTGGGAATCCTAGTTTGAGGGTTGATTTCTATGAGGGTGTTATTTTTCTCTGTATGAATATAAACTTGAAGTAATCCAGCTCTGTTTAAGGGACTGTCAAACAGCATCAATAAACACTAAAAAATAGTAATAACATCAAGCATGTTATTTACATAAACTTCCAATTAAATATATACCTATAGTAAAGAATTTCAAAAGTATATATATATATGAAACCATATTTAAAATTTATTCAAAAATTTATGACTGTGTATACAATTCTAGATTTTTAAACATATATCAATTCTTACATAAAATAAAATTTTATTTTATTTTTATTTCACAGTATTAAAAGTAATAAGTTTAAAGAGTTTCTTTTCTACAAATGTTGTTATTATAAAAACAATAGATAATCAATAATAATGTAAAAAATAAGATTTTCAAGAAACATTTTTTGATAGGAATAGCAATATAAGATACAGATATTTTTTTTTCCTTTTCATAATTCACATTAAAACATTTTTTTTTTCATAATTCAATTAAAAGAATGTATAATTAAGAGAAGATAAAACCTTAAAAGTACATACTAAATCAATAACTAGTTCTTAGAGTATAAAAATTCAACCACACCACAATAAATAAAATTTTTATATCCTTTGAAAGTTTAATTTTTTTTTTAAAGCAAGCACAAAATTATTCATACATTTCATGTATGTGTGTGTGTGTGCATCATAATTCCTTTTTAAGGAAACACTGACCTTTAATTAAACATACTAGTAAGAATAGTTTATCTCTCTTATCAAAAAACAAGATAGATAGATATAAATATAAACATTACTAACTCAATAGATGGTGCTTAGAACCTCCATTTATTTATTTCTCTGAATGACAAAACAATATTCAAATCAAATAGGCAATAGGATACTTTAGTTAAAATTTCTTCATCTGCTGCTAGTATGTTCTCTTCTTTCAGGTTTTCTCAATTATTGGTTGAATATGTTTAATCATTGGATGAATATTCTTATGTAGTTTTATTTTATTTATATTTTTACTTTATTTGGTGATGTTTTTAATGTCATTTGGTTTTGTGTTTTTTTTATTAAAATGGTGCCTTAATTTTTGGGGGTCACGAGGGATCAATACTGTTGGACAATGTCCAATTCCTCACATAAAAAATCCCTTATTTTGAATCCTCGTCTAACGATAACCCTTGAATACGTCTTCAGACCAGATTCTTTATCTTTTTGTTATAATTTTGAATCTTTTGTATACCTTTTAACTTGACTTTAATTGCTAATTTATTTAGATTAATCAGTATTTTAGTAGTAGCTGTAATGGAACTCATTAAATACAATGATAGTTCTTTAAATTTCTATCTAGTTTGAATTTGAAATAATTTTTAGTTTTGATTCCAATATTTAGTTTTGTTTTTTACATTTCCAAAATTATTTTGATTTAGGTTTGTTTCATAAATAGGTTTTGTTCCAATATGCTTTTTTATTTTTGTTTACTTTTCGCAGTTTAATTCCAAAATAATGTTTGACTTCGTTTTCCAAATTAATTAATTTTTTATGTTACTGAAAATTGGTTTTAATTGCTTAATGATTTCATAGTTGATTATTTTACACACACACACACAGAAACATCCCGTTGTAAGTTATATGGAAAATAACTAGCTATAAAGAGAATAGAAAGTAAACAAAGGCAAAATGGCTCAACAATTTAACTCTTCAAAAGAAGGGACTGGTTATTCAAAATTATTGACATTCTTCTAGACAACTAAATCTTCTGACCAATATTTAATTATTTAAAATAATTTTACAAATTTAGAAGGGAATTTCTTTTTTATAAAAAGGCTTTTGCAAAATTAAAACGTATCATGCATAACATTGAAATTGCTATTGTTGTTTATAACATTGAAATTGTTATCGATATAGTTTACAAAGTGTACTGTAATAGTGTACAGTAAATTTTATCAGTTCTAATACTAAACCCAAGAAAATCAAAAATTTCATTAGAAATTTATTTTATTAATTAAATGAAATCTTTTTATAGAAAATATTTGATTTGCCAACATTAGACACACTTTTTTAAATACCTTTTTATCTTTAATATTTTCATTAAAAAAAAGAAACTTTACAAAGCATTGTTTTGGGATACTTGTATAAACTGTACCAAAAAAACAAAAACCATAGCAGAATTTTTAGTAATTACTACTAATAATACTTACTTGATGAGTGATATCTGGACGACACAGACCACTTTCTTTTCTTTTCCTTAGGATACCCATATGATCTTCACTATTTAATAAGTCATGAGAGTTACCTTTCTGCAAAATATTAATTTTAAATGAATAGAAAATAAAGATTTATAAGTTTAAAAAAATCTGTCAGAGCAAGATATCTTAAGAATGAATGTAAATACAATTTTAACTACTACATAAACAATAACACATTAAAAAAATACTTCATTCCATGACTCAAAAAATAGTTGGAATAATTGTGGAATTATAGTCATCTATCCAAAGTGTTCAAACAGCTGAGTGTTATTATGCAGATGCTATTGATTTAGTCAAGAAATGAAAATGTAAAATTTGTTAGGCATGTTAGTTAATTTTAAAATTTTCTTTGCCAAAAGCATTGAACAACAAACATAATAAATACATCTTGTTTTCCTTTTTAAACAAATACATCAAAGAAAGATCTAGAGAGTGTTACAGGAGTTTAGAATTACTTCTTCATCCTAATTATTTGTTTATCAGAATTTCATGAAGATAAATTTTGATGTCATAGTTGTTATAAAAGAAGTCCAGTTTTTTTCTTCTTTTTTCGGAAATAGCAATTTTTATTCTTTAATATAAACACAAGCAGCTCCATCTATATTAAGGAAATACCCAATTAATATTGTAAAAATTCAATTTCTTTATCCTAACCATATGCTCTTCAGGATTCCCTAAAATCTATGTCTTAATAATAATATAGAGACGAAGTTTCAGAGGAAATACTATATTTCATTCTTAAACATCCACAAGTAGTCCAGCCATAAATTTTGGTATATTCCTGGCTATGGCATTTTCAAGGAAGATTGCTCCATGTAATCAATAAATTAGCAAACCTTACAACAAAGTTAATGCTTGATTTATTCCAGTGTCAAATAAGAATCCTTACTTGCCAAATAGTTATGATTATGATGATTCACAGATGGAAAAAAAAAAGATTAATAAAATTTTTAAAAACAGGAAAGATTGTATACTGATTGTAAACAAGTTGTATAAAATCTTGAAGTATATTATTAAATGTTTACATACTAGTTTTCTAAACTGAGTATAAATGTTTTAGGACACCTAATTTTTTTTTCTTTATAAAAAAGAAAGAAAAAATTTTAATACAAATTTACATATGATTAAATAAAATTTATTAGTGTTTTGAAAGATTTTTGTTTTACATCCATTACACTCTTAAGAATTATATGCTTAATAATGCATGTTGAAATGTGGCAAACTTTACTATCTGTCCATGACAAGAACTCTGCTAGACGATTGTCTATGTTCAAGGCAGGTGTTATAGAAAAAGGCTTCAGTAGGGAAGATCCATTTAAACTGGGTAGAATCAGGCAAAAGTCGGAAGGGTTGTTCTTTCCTTTCTTCATGGCGTCAAGCTGAAGTGATTAAGAAAAAAAAAAAAAAAACACCTTGTTGCTTTTTATTCTTTTCAGTTTAGTCACACTTGCTCAGTTTTTATATTCATTTAGCTTACTACTTTTATATTTTATTAATGTTTTATTAATCTTATCTTTGTTTAATATTAACTGCATTTCATTTTATTTTGTCTCATAAATTTTGACATTCTTTAAAATGCCTTTTCAATTTAAAAAAAGGGAGACTTAAAAATCACAAGCATGCAAAATTGTGCGTAATGCTGCAGAGTTCACCTTTCACCAAAGGTGAAAATCGTACATAATGATTTTCACCTTAGCAATTTCTTAAAAATTTGATTTCCAAAATTAAATGCAATAATACGTACTATTACCAATTTGGCATTAAACATTCCAACATAAGAAACTACAATGAATTTGTACCTCTGCGTAATGAACTCTTCCTACAGTAACCTGTTTCTATGACGCCCACTGTAATATAGATAATCGTTTAGCAGAATTCTTGTCATGGACAGACAGTAGTTAATAATTAAGAAGCACGTCAAGGATTAAAATTCAGAAAATATAAAAATACAAATTAAACTTTCAATAAAAAAAATCAAGAAAAATATTCCAAAATGAAATGATCAGTTATTATGTGAATGCTGAAATGCAGATAACTTGAAAAGTAAAGTTTTTAAAAATATAAATTGCAGAATAGTGTTATAAATATAGTAAGACTTATTAGATCAGATCATTAAATTATTATATATGCCATTTAAGATTCCATTTAAAAATGAAACTACTTAAACTTATTGTCCTCTATGTACACATTTCATAACATGTATAACATCAATCTAACATAATATAGAAGAAACAGCACATGTCTTCAATCAATCATTTAAGTAATTTGGAATATTGAATTAGTATTTCAAGCTACAATCAGTGAAAGTCTTAAGAATATTATAAAGAACTGAACAATAAGTGTCTGTGTACAGAAATGACAAATTTAGTATTTCAGATGCGAGAACAAAAATGAATTGATAAAATTTTTTCTCAAAACATATTTACTGAATATGGAGTTAAAATGGACAAGAATACAAGAAATTTATAAAGGACAAGATAAGTTGTTGTGATACAATTTTATGCAATGAAAATGCAACTTATTGAATGAAAGAAAGAAATCAAACTATCTTAAATAACATCTAATAAAAACAATAATATATATAAAAAAGAATATTTATATACAAACACAAATTTATCCAATTAAAAAAAATTAATGTATGAGGTACTTTAATGCACCAAGAAAAAGTTTCATCAACTCGGTAATTTGCATATATTTTTATAATTTGGCAAAAAAATTTATTGACACAATAGATGCTATAAAAAACAAGTACAATGACTGATTTATGAATGTAAGTCAGTAATAAAGAAAGATATTGATATGATATAAAAATAATATATATCATTAAGAATCTTTTCTCTAACTATCTATACTATTCTATTTATTATCAATTTTTAAAATGCTAAGATAACTTTCAAAGCTATATCATTCAATATAAATAAACATTCAAATGTTAAACAGAGTTTTAAATATGAGATTAGCTAATAGAAAGAATCAAATGAAGGTATAGAATAATATTCTCCATGCTTAAAAAAGTTACTCTAGATTAAGGACTATTATCTGTTTCCCCTTTCTTGTTGTCTTTCATTATTATGCAAAGAGTAGTAATAAGTGAGAACCATTTTATAAACTGGACGACTTTGAAAACATTGGTGATTTTCACTTTAAAAAAATTTAATGTAGATTATATTTCTTGATGACTTATTAATATTATATGTGACACTTGTTTCAGTCATTTGATATGAAAATACATAAAATTTCAGGAATTTCTTTTTCTCCTTTGAATAAAAACACAGAAAAAATCAAAATGCCAAAAGAACTGAATAAAAAAATGAATAAAATGAAAATAGCATACTTTTACAGTTTCTAGATTTGCATTTTCCAAGACGATTATCAATCTTTTGTCTTGTTTTTGGATATGCATTGGGACACTTTTCTTCGCATTATCTTCTTCATCATCAGAAGATGGATCAACAAATTCATGATTCCGTTTGTGAGACATTTTGTGAAAAACAGTACCACAAACTTTTCCCCACGTGAGAAATGCTCCGGCTTGGCTGTCAGTTTACTAACATGCGAAGACAGATGAGTTGAGTAGTATGTTTTCTACCTGAAAGTTAAATAAAATCTTTGTTATGTGGAAAAAATATGTATCAAAGATTTTGATAAAAGATAAAATTTATTTCACCTAAAAAGCTCATTTACAAATTAATAGTATAACTAAGACAATACATAAAATTTTTATTTTTAAGAAAATAATTCTTAAGTAGTTTAAAGGCCTAAAACCGCAAGCAGGAATAGGATGATTCCGATTTACTGCGAATCAATCTCTTCGTAATTTAAAAAAGATATTAAATGACTTTGCATAATTCGTACTTAATATCCAGGTCTGAAATCTACAAAAATTTACAAACCCATGAAGATGCCAATTAATACGAATAGGATCGGAACCCGAAATCTGAATATAGCCCTATTTATTATTATTATTAATAATAATAATTCCAAAAAAAAAATCTTGATAATTGGAAGAAAGGAAAACAAACAAGAAGAATTTATATATTCATTTTTCGTAGTATTCTAGAAAAAATAAAATTTATACCAGCTTAAAAGAATTAAAGGCATTATTGATGAAAACACTATTCTAAATTTCTAGCATTATGTATTTAAATTAGTGATAGTTTTAATATTTTAATCCTTATTCCCCTATTATTTAAATTTATTAATTTTAAGAGAGAAATGTGAGTTTAATAGTAGCAGATATATAACAGAAAACGACAATACTTGTATGCGTTTTATTTACCAAATATAACGAAAGAATGTTTGATTATTTTTTCCTGCATTATTTGAAATTATTAGAAAAGAGCATTCGGTAACTGCTGTGATATGTACACGATACTGTAAGAAAATCTGGATGCCAAACACGACAGTGGAAACATCATATAATATTTTATATGAACACGAATAATGGATATTTCAAATAGCATTAATCTGTATGTTTTTAGTTTAGTTTAGTTTAGTTATATTAACATCCCGTTTGAAAGCAACACGAGGGCTATTTGGGGATGGACCTCATCATTTTGAACCACGGCCAGATGACGAGGATGACCCCTGAACTGGTATCCCCCTTTCCACACCATGCCACACCAGCGGGAGGCCTGACAGATTTAAAGGCCTTATCACACGGCAAAATATCTTCGGCACTTTCCATCAGCAAACGGCAAGAAAAGGGACGTCAATTGTGTGACGTCACTTCAAAGCTTCACATAATTGGTTGAATTTCGTTTGCGGGTAATATTTCAGACAACATTTTCGAGCTTGTTTGAAAACGTTATCGATTATAAAACATGCTTGACCGGTTTTTGAGGGTAGAAACGGAAAAGTGCTGGCGAAATTTCCCCGTGTGATAAGGCCTTAACGTGCAAGAGACTCCCCTCACACGACGGTTCTTCGGTGGAATTGAGTCTAGAACCAGAAACCCTACGGTTCCAAAGCCGAGACCTTACCACCAGGCCACCACGGCCCCAATTTGTCTGAAACGGTGAAACGTAGTAGTTTTGAATTTTCTTTTAATTTAAAAAATTTCAAATTATGCAATTGAATTAGTAACACTAATTATTTCCAAAATATTAAAGTTTACTAAAGTAATGATAATATTTAAGTTCCTAAAATTTTATTAAATAAAAAAAATTCAATCTCGTTATTTTTTCTCTAGGATTTTCATTTGTCATCATCAGGAACTCAATCTATACTATAACAACAAAGATGAATGCCTGTGTGTGTTGGCGGTCTAAAGGCTAGGCCATTTGACTTACAGCCACCAATTTGTTACGTATATAACAGGGAGGTTGGGAATATGCACCTCGGAGTGAATTCTCCGAAATTTGAATGGAATTTTCATTAATTACGAATTAAGCTGAATTTTGACATTTTCCACCATAACTTCCAAAAATAATATTATGAAAAATTGAATTTTACACCATTTTAAAATTTAGTATATTTTCACACAATTTTAAAAGTCACTCAATTTGTTGCTTTTAAAAAAATATTTTTTTTTGTCTGATTTTGAGCAATAGTTGACTATCGTTGACTAGAAGTTCAAACCAGTTTCATTGTTTAATCAACTGCCTCATCGCAGGAATTTTCAACTGTCGAAAGTAAAAGAATATGTATTTCGTTTAATATCTATGCAATTTATGAGACAAATAAAAAAGTAAAGCTACAAACCAGCCAAATTTAGAAAATACATAACCAGACATTTAATTTTTTCGTAGCGCCATGTCATAGAACTGGTTTCTGTTTGAAGGTTTCGTATACACGATTACCGGAGCTTATGGAAAACAATTAAAGCAGCATGTCTTGAATGTCTGATAGGCGTGATCTTCTACTGACTTTAGGTGTACTCACACGCTGCTAACTATTGCGCGCAATCGTTGCATCTCTGCTGTTGTCCCTATATTATCCTCGTATGAACAGTCGAGACAACGTCGTTGGGATAATGGCCAACGGTTGTCCCAACGGGACAATCATTTGCCGTTTCCCGTTGTGGTCATGTGATTTGATTTTCCTGAAGTAGGCGAGATCTTCTATTGCACGCAATAGTTAGACTCGTGTGAACCTATTTTTAGATTGAAATGATGATGACATCACAAGGAGTACGATAGCAGATTGTGTCGCTATTCGGCGAGATTGAAGTGAGGATGTGGTGTGTTATGGTTTTGTGGTGATATCTTAATAAGACAGATAACATCTACGGGACATAAGCATACTTTTGCCTTGTAGTTATGTTACTGGCCTTCAGACCCGAAGGTCCTGGGTTCTATTCTGAGCCAATAATCACCTCTTACAATGGTGATTTCGTACAGTGAACTTTAAACCTTCATGCAGTTGATGTGGCGCCATCTACCCGCAAACAAAGTCGTCAGACTCACTTGACTCAACAATCCACGCACGCTCGCCATAATGCTTGGCGTGACTAAAAAGCTCTCCGCTCGCCAAACAAAGATGGGTACGGCACATTAGACACAACAGCTAAACGCAGCAACCTCTCACTCAACAAACATATTCGTCACCCCTCAACAACAACGCATATCACTGGAGGGTGAGTCTGCGGTTATATCTTAATGAGCCAGATAACATCTACGGGACATGAGCAGGCTTTTGACCTATGGTTATGTTACTGGCCTTCAGAGCCAAAGGTCCCGGGTTCTATTCCCAGCAACATTTCACCTCCTAAGTTTTGAAAGTGAAATTCATTTATGCCTGATGACAGTGTTCAATCTTATGGATTAAAATGATAGTCGTGGAAATAGATTTAAAACTATTACAATGTATGAATTTCTTGTTGTTTACGAAGATTTTAATTTTGTGTGTATTGTCCAACTGTGATGTTAATAATGAACAAATTTTAAAAGACAAATTTAGCCAAGTCACTTGGATAAAATTTCATGACATCACAATGCTTTTTTCTTTACTATCTTGTAATTGTAGTAGAGAAGAAATTATCTTATAAGATAAAGTCCTTATCACAAGGTTAAATATCGTCCGCAGTCTTCGTCAGCAAACGGCAACGAAAGTGACGTCACTTCAAAGTTTCACGTGATTGGTTAAATTTCGTTTGCAGACAATATTTCCGTCACTACCATCGGCATTTTCAAGCTGGTTAAAAAAAGCTGTCGATGACGGAAAAACTTGCTAGACCGGTTCTTGAGGGAAGAAACGGAGAAGTGCGGATGGTATTTGGCCGTGTGATTAGGCCTTAATATGAGAGAATCATAGGTGATTTACATTGAGAACAATGGTGTAAAATAAAGGCCTTATCACACAGCAAAATATCGTCCGCACTTTTCGTCAGCTATTTTCCATTTCTACCCTCAGAACCAGTCAAACAAGTTTTTCATAATCAACGACTTTTTCTAACCAGCTAGAAAATGCCGACGATATTGAGGAAAATATTGTCCGCAAGCGAAATTCAACCAATCATGTGAAATTTTGAAGTCACGACGACTTCATTTTCTGCTGAGGGAAAGTGCCGACGTTATTTCACCATGTGATACGGCCTTAAGAAGATATGAAATAACTGTAGACATGTTCTACTGGCATCAAATTTTATAACAAAATAGTTTACAATTATTGTACAATATTAAATAATATTTACAGCATTGTATAATGAAGTTTAATGTAGAATGATATAAACATATTATCATACAATATTGTACAGCATGCAGTACTAACCGAATCCTTAATTAGGACATTTTTTTTGTTATTTAAAATATAAGTGATATGTCACTGATCGTTTTAATACTAAAAACATTGTAGAAATAATCTTTGTCATGCGAATATGAGTGAGTATAATCGAATCACTTGTTGAATATAAAAAGCATCTTGCTTAATTTAAAATGCAATCTTAGAAAAAAAAATAATTACAATGAAAAATAATTGAATCATTTTTATCAATCTGATTGTATAAAACTAAAAATTGATTAATTTTAAAAGTTGAACACTTTTATAGGTTAAATAAAGACATCAATAAAACAAATGAAATGACTTCGACATTACTCTGAATAACACAATCGAACGCAAAAAATTCAAAACTCGAAAGAAAAACTTACTTGAATATACTTTTATTGAGTTCAATGTCACTTGAATCGCAAATGAATGTTAAAATCTTACTATCAAATTTTGAATAAACAACTTTTCATATAAACCACAAATGCATTTGTGCTGCCATCTAGTGTCACAAAATGAAACCAAATTAAACTGCAGCATAATTCTGATGCTTTACTAGAAAACTAGAATGCCAATTGTCAGATAATAAATTATCGTTAAGAAGCGATAGACGCAACGTTTTGGCTGGAAACGTTCTTTTAATTTAAATAAAAAGCATTTTTTAAAATTCTTGAACAATTACAAACAATAAATTAAATATTTTAACGAATAAATCTTTCTTTTTTTATTAACACGGAATGCCTAATAATATTTCTATGCAACTTTTACGATATTGCATGGTATTTAGAATATCAAAAAATATCATGGATCTTGGGCTAATAGGGTGAAGAATGTTCCTAAAACAAGATTTATTTTGAATACATTTGATTTAGATTTTTATTTTCTGGTAGTTTAGTACAAATTAAAAAAATATATTATTGTTCTTAAAACGCTATATTTTCAAAGAGTTTTTTGAATATCGATGGTTTCAATTCTTCTCTATTCTAGAAAGAACGTTAAAATATCAAAATATGCCATTTAAAAAAAATCTGTTCATTTGAAATAGGTTTTGGAATTAATTCGTCAATGTAATTCCTAATTTATATGTCTTAAATTTTACTTAAATTTATATTCGACATTCTTGTTCATAAAAAAAACAAGATGTAATTTTATCTCTGTATTTACAAATTTTTCTTTCGTATAAATGTTGTTACACATATTGAATGAAAAATTTATATGAATTTTTATTTAATTGAGTGTCATGTTAAAGAGAAATGTCATTTATTTTCTTTTAATTTTTGAGTTAAGTTGAATTCAGAATGCTATTTTATTCAATAAAAGAAAATAAATCCATCGCTGCATTAAATTTGGTTCCAAAACATAAAACTATCATGTGTATATAGATCATATAAAAATGGATTAATTTGCTTTTTAGTCTCTCTGTCTCTTTGTTTGGTACAAATTTTGCAATCGATTTTCTCTAATTTCTCGATAAGTTAGAAGCTTAAAAATTGGAACAAAGTTTTGAACTGGATGGAAATGAAGTATTAATTCCTTTTCTTGTCTATTCGGTGTAAATTTTATCATGAGTGTAGCCCATCAAGAAGTTAGTTTAAAATCGTTTGTAAAATTTCACGCACACAAGGTTGAAAACCGAAAAATAATTAATTAATTAGTTTAGTTATATTAACGTCCCGTTTTAAAGCAACACGAGGGCTATTTTGGGACGGACCTCGTCATTTTGAACCACGGTTAGATGACGAGGACGACACTTGAGCTGGCACCCCCCCTCTCCACACCATGCCACACCAGCGGGAGGACGTTCGGCCTGACAGATTAAACGTGCAAGAGACCTCCTCACACGACGGTTCTTCGGTGGAATCGAGTCTCGAAACCGAAACCCCTCGGTACAGAAGCCGAGACCTTACCACCAGGCCACCGCGGCTCTTAAGTTTTGATGGAAATATAATATAATAAAAATAATTAATTAATAATAACAATAATTAATTAAATAAAAAATTGATGTAAGGCTAATTTAAAATAGACTAAAAAGTATAAAATGATTGCCCTGTCTTGATTTACAATATCATAAAGCCATCTAATTCCCATCCGGTTGGCATGAGAATTTGTGAATTTTTAAAATTCGAAAATAATACACCATATAATTATTCCATATAATATTAATAATATAATTATTATACCTTAATTCACAGCTACCATATAATTATTTTTACGATTTTTAAAATTCACATCGTGGCAGAATAGAGAGACACTTTGAATTTTTAAGTTCATTCTGTTTCATCCCTGGAGGCATGATTTATGTACATGCAGAAGCATCGAGCACATCACACAGAAAGACACAGAGCAAAATTGAAGACAAACTAATGAAAATTATGTCCCTGTGAATACATATTGTGAGATTTTTGTAAGGATTTCCTACACGTATAGAATTTAAGGAAGGGAATCATAGGAACCTTTTAATAGAATTTGTATCGATCAGTAATTTTTTATCCCTTCACTCGGAGCTTGGGGAAAGCATTTTTGCAGAGCTTTTTGTTACATTAATTAAATAGAAAAGGTGGATTTGGATCAAGAAATAAGAGGATGTTTTAGAATGAAGAATGATGAATTAAGCTATATATATATATATATATATATATATGTGTGTGTGTGTGTGTGTGTGTGTGTTAATATTTTTAATAAATAATCTGTAATTATCCATATTAACCGAATTGATTACTTTAACTGTTACATATTCATTGTGTTCGTAACTTTCTGTTAAAAACTATGCAACGAAAATATTATTTTCTAACGTAATCAAAAATCAATGAAAAAAGAAGGTAATTAAAAATTGTGATATTTCTGAAATACATGGCTTAACTTATTAGGATACATTTTTGGTAATTTGCTATTCCTGAAATCAGTTAGGAAAATAATTGAAGATGTAGAAAATTCATATTACAGGAGAGAAATTCAATACTTCAAAAAGATTTATTCTAAATTGTGCGGGCTGCAAAGATCCTTATATATTTTAATCTCGTGGCTCCTTTGAATATCTAAAAACAAAATCTGTAATTACCGATCAAAAACGTTAGTCTTATTCTTAACATGGAAAAACCCCCGAAAACAAACAAACAAACAAATTTTTGAAGACAAAATTGAAGGAGACAAAAAAACTTCAGATAAAATCCAACAGATGGAGCTAGAAGCAACCACCACCATTCAAAAGGAATCTTTAATAAACTGATTATTCAAGGAAATGATAAAATTATTTTCAAATTATTCAAGGAAATGACAAGAAGTCGAATTTCACTAACTGAAAAAATTAAAATTAAATAAAAGGCACAAGATATGGCTAATAAAATGCACTGTTATTTTTCCGTTTAGATGAGAATTCAAATTCACTACGAATTTAGACATTTTGTGTCTTAGGCAATGCAATTAATTACCTCCCCTCCCCTTGCCTTTATCAATAATTCATTGTTTAGGTTTCACATTCAGCATTTTTTAAACATGCTAATAATTTATTTTAGGTTATTTT